>JAKSZU010000006.1:193125448-193377948 GCA_026018925.1 Tupaia tana | reverse complement strand
CAAGGAAAGACACGGAGTTAGAATTCTGCATCCCACAAGCCCTTGATATCAATAACATTTCCCCACCCTGAGTGGATTGTGAAATAAGCAACTCTCCTACTGAGAGGCTCTGTCCTCATGCTCTTTGTGAAAAGCGATAGTTTCACCTGTGCTGCCAAATATAGGCTGTTAGATCTCCACAATGACTTCTGAGTCTCCCACAGTCATGCTGGCCTCTAGTTCAAAGGTTTATCATAAGCAGTACAGTTGCTGACGTTCTGAAAAACATCAAACATTGTGGAGCCAACTCAGTTGGTTCATTTTTTTTTTAGATTGTCAAAAGACAGCAAGAAAGATTTGACTAGCTGCTTCTTTGTTTTTATGGAGAAAAAGATTATGCATAAAAAGCCTCTCAAAACCTGCTACTGCTTTATCAGTTAAGTTTATATAATAGTCTAAGTCTTTTGTGTACTGTCAACAATGTCCTTAGTATCTTCACCAAGAGTAGATTTCATCTCAAGAAACTACTTTCTTTGCTTATCTCTAAGAAGCAACTTGGGACCAGCAGTTAGCGTAATGGCTATGTCGCTGGACTTATACATAATATTCTGCATAAGATTATATTCTCAGTGTTTCAGGCATATCTCAGAGATAGCATGGGTTTTGTTCAAGTCCATCACAATAAAGCAAATACCACAATAAAGTGAGTTACACAATTATGATCAATTATGCATTGATTCCTGAATTTAAAAAGCTCATGATCTTTATACTATCAGGGCATGTGTGAACTATAAAAAATTACTCACACTAAGGTTCTATAGCTGTTACTACTAGTATTTATTTTTGGTCAGTGATTAACATATAAATACATAAACATTTTAGTGAGATGAGTTTTCAAAAGCTTTTTTCTCCTGCCATGACATCTCTTTCTTAAACAAAATGAAAAATATTGTTCTCTATATTTGACAGACTTTTTTCATTCGTGAACTATGGCATAGCCAAAGAGGCAACAACAGTCTCCAAGACTGAATTGTCTTCTTGCACTGTAACATCTTATTGTAAATATTTTTTAAAAGGAAGCATTTATAGACTATGAATTCATTTCGCACATTGATTAATTATGACGTTTGTCCATGGGGTTGAAACAGATGGAAGAAGGAAAAAATTAGGCCATGAGAGACAAAAGAATTCAGCAAACTTTGAAAATTAAACATTCAAGAAGAACGTATTATACTCTTTGCAGAAGCAACAGTCAATAGTCTCTTTAATTTAAAGCATCACAAGTCAAATTAGTATCAGTAAAGAGAGAACAATTTATCCAATAATCTGCCACATGGTACCACATGCTGTCATCGCTACCCCCCATCTCTTCACTTTCCATTTTTCCAGTGCCCCACAGGCCCCATTTACCTGATGGTGTGGGTAGGAGATGCCAAGTGTTCACACCTGTCTTCTCTGAAGGACTGTCACTGGCAGAAGAGAGATGCCTGGGAAACTGAAGCCACAGACTGGCTATGCAGGCTATAAATGCTCAACCCTCTTGCCTCTAGGCAGGACAGCCTCTGTGATGCAATTCAAGCTCCAGAACTCCCCACAGTTTTGGGAGAGTAGACATCTCCTAAATGCTCATGCCTCTCCTAAGGCTATTTTCCTACCTCTTCTTGACCTCATCATACGCTTTAACTTTCCCATGAAAGCTGTTCTTTAAAAAAATGACTTCTATTAAGAGTTTCTCTCAATACCCTGCTTCTGAAAAACCTGACCAAAGACAATCACCAATATCTACTTGTCCTATTATGCAGAAAACAATTTGAAATTTTTAGTCATAATGATATGTTTTCTAGAACCAACAGTCTTCTTTGACATTGTTAAACAGAGATTCCTAGTCTAGTGCTAACTCTCACTGTGTCATTCTTTGAATTTACTACTTTTCTCATAGGTAATTTTTATCAAGTACACACTCTATAGTTTGGGACAATTTATCTAAGTAAGAGGTACAGTTCAATACTGAGGCTGCTCACTTTTGCTTAGTGAAAGATGAATACAATGTACAGGGCACAGTATTTAAAGTCAGATAGGCTTGTGTATTAATCCCGGTTTAGTCATTATTAACATGTGACCTTAGTCAAATCACATGAATTTTCTGATCTTCCACTTAATTTTGTTTAAAATTAGAATAATGATGCAAATTCTACTTCATTGTTGTGATGACTAACATCATCATAATGTAGATTAGATGCTTGAACTAACAACTAACAATTATTCACTGGATGCTATCTGTAGCAATAGGAAATGGTTTAAAAGCAGATGTCAGGAAATCAGTTAACTAAGCCTGAATTTATCCGCCACTGTTTCTAATCTTTTGTTCAGTTTTCTTAATTGATGATGAATGCCTTCAGTAGAAGTATTCAGATAGGACAGTACACCCTGAGCCATGATGTACACATGAATAACCAAAGTGAAACCAAACATCCCAATGGATGGAGCAGAAAAGAAAATGGGAATGTAGACACTCACAAATTATAAGGATGGCTCAATGGCTGGATGGTTAAGGCAGCCTGATCCCACATGGCTAACTGCACAGTGTAAGTCCTGCACCTAGCAGCTTAAGAAACATGCCTGGGACATGTGTGTGTGAGCCCAAAGTCTCAAAGAAAGGGAGAAATAAAGGAGAAAGGATTGTAACATGTTCATATCCCATAGGGGTGCTTTTTCTCTTCCTCTCTTTGTCTTTCTGGCACACATGCACCCTCTAGGAAAAAAAAAAAACAATTAAGAAAAGGAAAAAAAAATCACAAATTATAAGACATCACAAATTATAGAAGTTCTAGCCCAAAAGAAGTTGCATATTGGTAACATATAGGAAAACCTGTCATTCTAAAAGATTACATCTTACAAAAAAAAAAAAAAATACAAAAAAAATAGGATAATTGAGCTAATAGTAAATATTGGAGGATTATATCTAGAATCCAGGTCGGGCTTCTTTTGAAAAAATACAGGTCTTCACTGCTATATGAGAATAGAGACAAGTTAAAACTGCCTCCTTTGGGTATAACGTGTGCTCTCCTATTCATTATTTTTTTGTTAGGATAACAATATAATATATTGTCCAAACCAAGGTACAATGGTGGCATTGTATAGACAATTATGCCAGAATAACAAGTATAAGTCAGATGTCATCCCAAACTAGATAAATGCTACAAAAGCCAGAGTCTTCCCCTCCCTGCTGCTTCTCCCACTCAGCCACTCTACTTTATAACTTGTCTTGCACCTGTAGGTACCCTGGGACTATATTCAAGAGCATCTGGTCCTTTGAGCAAGTCTGAGAATCAGTTAATTAATTTCTTGAGTTTAGTATTCTCATAAGTTAATTTCTATTTAAGTAAAAAATAGCCTCTGATAAAATCTGACTAGTATATCCAAGATGATAGTGTTCAAGTAGTTACATTTTCTCTACAGCTTTCTTTGAGCTCAAAATACTTCAAAATTAAAAATAAACTCAAACTTTTTTTGCAGATTTGGACATAAGGAAAGCAGTAAGAAAAAAAAAAAAACAGAATTTTCATAGTGTTGGAATATCAGTTTCAGTAAGTCCACCAGGTTTGTGGATTTTGTTTGGAGAACACATTTGCTGTGTATGGTGAAACATCTTTTGCAAGGAGCAATTGGTGATTGGTGACCAGAGAAAAATGACACATATGTAAGAGTTAGAGACATAAAACGACCAGCTTAAGTGAGAAACAATGTGAACATATTTGGAATGGACAGCAGGCTTTGCAATCTGTTGCACTGGAATTTTAGGGACTTACCACAGACAGTTTGTTATTGCAGAACGTTTTGTTTCCCAAGAGGAAGGAAGATTAACCAAAAGAAATACAACATTAAAAAATAGACAGATGATACAGCAAAATAAAGTCCTAGTTTATAAACCACAAATGGCCCAATAGACTGGCTTGGGAATTACTGGAGAGGCACAAAATTTAATGCTTCCATCCTAAGGATGTTTATGGAAAGAGATTGGGTAATGCTTGCACTGGATTTTCAGCAAAGCCCTCCTGAACACCCTCAACAATCTCTACTCTCTTGTGGCTTCCTGACCTCCATAATTTCCTTTTGGCATATTTGACTTTTTGTCTCCTAAAATCTGACTTGCCTATAGGATGTATGTCAAGAAGTAGTCTTGATTTACTCATTGAGAAACTGACCACTGGTGAGGAGTTGTGCATACCTGATGAGAAGAAAGGAAGGCCATTAGCTCACAAACCCATCATGCAGGACACCACTTCTGGGCAATGGGCCATTTTGCTCCCCAAACCACAATGTAAACCACGACACAGGCCAATCTGTTTGTGTGTACTAGTTAATTGATCTTTTAGCCCAAGTCTTCTCCACATTCCAGAAATTCCAGTTTCATACACAGAGACATTCTTCTCTCCCTCAAGAGGCAGTCCCTAGGATTGTTTTCAAACATTTTTTTGCTCTATATTTCAACCATAATTGAGATGGCAAAGTTAGGGTATCAATAATGTTTTCTATGACATTTAACCTAGTTTCTTAACTCAGTAATTACTTTCATTCTTATTTATTCTTGCTGATACAGCGATTCTCTGAAAGAAGGATAAAACATAAAGCATTTACACTATCTTTAATTCATGTAACTGATAATATTTTATGGAAATTAGGAGATATTTTTTTCTTCAGATCTATGTTCGATAGCTTTGACTACTACTATGGTGAAGGCTGGAAGAATTCATCTGTTGAAATTCCCACATACGTTTAGTGGTCACTCTTGTGCTGTCCTATCTGCTCCCCATGAAAATAACAATAACAGCAACAATAACAAAACACTATTGGATTTTTTTAATTTCTTTTTTTTTGATTCAGCTTATACTAGGGCTAAAAAACCTCAATTTATGTTCATGACAGTGGAGATTTTTTTAAATGTCTACATTCTTTCTAATAAACTGTTGGAAGACTTTAAAAAAAGTTAACCAAATAAAATAGTGACATCAAAAAATATAACTAGAAAATGTATAGCTATACAATGAATGGCTTAATATCAGCCCCCATTATAGAGTGTGTAGTCATTAAGATAACAGTTATTGCAGGCTTACTATGTATCTGATGGCTTACTAAGCACTTTACACATATTTTCACATCTAGCCCATATTACATCCCTCTGAAGTAGTACTCATAATACCTCTGTTTACAGATTTTAAGTTGAGGGTTATACAAATACACTCTTTGTGTCACTTAGTTTACTATGGCAAAAGAGGAACTATAACTGTTATATCTGAGTGACTCTAAAGTCCAGGTTCTTCAATCACCTCTATACTACTCCACTATTAGGTTCTTGGGCAAGATAGACTTTCTTAAGTGTTTATCTGCTTTTTGACTTTAAGTTGACTAAATTCAGCTAACAATTATTTAGTCTTAACATAGCCCTGGCATATTACCAAGATATTTGTCTTGAAAATGGTGTCATTGCCTCTGTATTCTTCAGTTTCCTCCATGTAGATAAAGGTAACAAGAATATCGCATAGGATTGTTGGGTATGTTATCGATGAAAGATAACTATTATTGTCATCATTATTATTCAAAATTAAATAAGTTACTGGTATATGGTAGGTGGTCAATGGATGAATAGCTGAACAAAGGAATGGACTAATGAGTGAATACAGCTATAAGTGAGACAGGGTCTTGTTTATAAGTGAATAACTTGATAGTACAAGTAACAGGCTAAAGACAGCCATCTCTAGCTATCTGTGCTTAAATGGCATGACTTTTCTATTAATGGAACATACAAATTTGATTGGTACAGAATGGGCAAATAATCAATTTTGAGAAGGAATCTCTAGGCAGAATATTCAGGTAGGTTTTATAGAAGGAGGAAAGAAAGGAAAGGAATAAAAGGAAAGAAGAAAACATCAGGTGACACAGGGATTAGAATGCAGATGAGAAACAGAAAAGACAATTAGGAGATTATTGTTATTCTGAGGACAAAAGATGGTGAAAATTTGAGTTTGGCAGTACAAGCTGAATGAAAAAGTAAAGCAAATGAAAAGAAAAGGGTAAATTCCAGAAACATTTGAGAGGTTGAAAGGCTTAGTGACTGATGAAGTGAAAGAGGTGGGGGAGGAGAGTCAGAATTAGGTTCCTGGCTTGTTCAACTGATTGGACAATGATGATGTCACTGATATGGGAAACACATGTTTCACAGTGTAATTCCAGGCAAGATATTAGTTTCTTAATCCTTTTAATCCTGATAAATAAACTTAAGTAACAATGCTCCTTATCACATATAGCTGCCAGGAAGATAACTGAAATAGCTGATGAATATGTTAGCACAAAGTCTGGACCCTGGTAAATGCCCAGTTCTTAGCTCTTCTGCTTTGTATAAGATTGCAGAAGGGACAAGAACGGTGGAGAGTAAATACACCTAGCATTAGAGTATGTGAGTTTGAATTATTTATGTCTTCTAGACCAGCATGTAAAATTCTTTTTAAAAAATATTTATTTAACTTATTATTATTACTTTAAATTTGCTATAGGGCATGTGCACTCACCAGAGAGAGACAGAGAGAGAGAGAAAGAGAGAAAGTGAGAAAGCAAGCTGCCAGGTCAGGGATTTGAATCACAGTCAGCCATGTGGGAATCCAGTGTCTTAACTACCATGCCACCTGCTGGCCCTGCATGTAAAATTCTTGGAAGAGCCCTAATAATTTGTGAATAAAAAATGAAAGACACAAGATTTGGATTGAATTATGCTATTGTTAGTGATGCTTTAAACTTAATTTAAAGACATCATAAAATCATCCCTGATGCTTTCGTAGGCATGGTAACAAGGTCAGTCTGTTAGGAATGACTGGGGAGTCTGTGTTACTTATGGTAGAAGACCAATTTAGGACCGTCATGGCTATCTATAACTCCACTTTCAAGAGCAGACTGTGACTGCTTGCTTCTTGAATTTAATAATCACCAGCCAAATACAGAAAACTGCCTTTCTTTCTCAAAATTACACATAGGGAGTCAGATATTCTTGACTACCTTATTGGGGAGAGGGTTACCTATTAATCCACACTTAATTTTGTATTTAGTTATTTTCAACCAATTGCTATTTTGTATTTTGTATTTGCACTGTTATTTAATCTATAATCATTTTTCCTATTTTCTGTGTATTCAAAGGAGCTTCAAAAAGTTCACTGGGGTGTAGCCCTGTGGACTAATGGTTAAAGGAATCAGATCCCACATGATCATCCATGGTTTGTATACCAGCCCTGGAAACTTGAAAAATATACCGGGCACATATATATGTGTGTGCGTGCCCAAATCCTGATGGGATGGAGAATTGGAGGAGAAGGGATTGTGGCATTATCACAATATCCCTTTCTGCTCTGTCTGTCTGTCTCTCTTGCTGGTGAGTGTATGTACCTTCTGGCAATTAAAAAGATAGTTCACAGGGCTGGCAGGTGGCATGGTGATTAAGGACACTGGACTCTCACTATGGCTGACCACGGTTCGAGTCCCAGACCTGGTCACTTGATTTCTCACTTTCTCTCTATCTCACTGTTTCTCTCTTTCTGTCCCTCTCTGGTCAAATAAATAAATAAATAAATAAATAAAGTTAAATTAAATAATTACTTAAAAAAAGTTCACTGGAAATGCATAGTATGAAAAAACTATGCATGGATGTCAATTTATTTTTTTTTGCACCAAACTCCCTAATTCTTCAACTCTACTATACTACAAGCTTTTGGAAATCCTACTATTTTTCAATATTTAGAATTAACTTCTTAGCTTAGTATTAATATTTTAAAATTTCTCATGGTGTTGGTTTTTTTTTTCTTTTTTTTCTAGAGAGGTTTTGCTATAGGGCGCATGCATTCACCAGAAAGACAGAGAGAGACAGAGAGAAAAAGACAGAGAAAGCGAGAAATCACTCCCCACAGGGGGGATGGTCACACTGCAATCCCTTCTCCTCTATTCTCCTCTCAGGATCTTGGGCACACACGCACACATGCCTGGTGTGAGTTTATGCCATTGGGTCCAGGACTCAAACCACAGTCGACTACATGGAAGTCCAGCGACAGCCATTTTGCCAACTGTTGGTCCCATGGTGTTGGTTTTTAAAATAGCCTATGGTCTTTGGCTCTTTAGTAATAAATGAGATTACATCTGACTTATTACCTAGCGGAAATCATTCTTCATTCCAGTCAGGAAATGTGATAGCAGATAGATTCCCTCATATTTTGTGAAATTTTGGTGACTGAATGTATTTTAAAAGTGAGTAAACATGGCTCAAGCTAAGCAGCACAGTCAGTAGCAGACTGAACTGTCTGACCATGGGTTCAGACCCTGGGCCTGTCGACTTGACAGGCCAGGGGCTCATGTTCATGCCCAAGATCTTGGAAAGCTGGGAGACTTGGAGGAAAGGGAGTTCAATGTGACAAGACTCAGGATACTGGGATGAACACACATGTGCCTGCCATGTTTCTCAAGCTTCCAGGGCTGGAATTTCAATCATACAGAGTCATGTGGGATATGTCCTCCTTAACCACGAAGCTACATAGCTGGCATAGCTGGCTGATTTTTCTCTCTTTTTAAGGTACTATAAGAAACTTTTGCTCAGATTAGGCTCTCTGGTATAATGGTAACAGATTGCTCAAGTGAAGCTGGATCTAGATGGAAAACTGCAGGTTTGGTTTCCCAGTCAACACATCTACACCTGGTGCGTGTTTCTATGATGCTGGATGGATCCCATGGGAGGGCTGAGGTGGGGGTGGATCATGGTGTGAAACCCTGTTCAAGGTGCTTATCTTTCTCTCTGCCTTTCTCTCTGTGTGTCTCTTAAGCTCGCAAAAGAAAGAAATAAACTTTAAAAAGGAATAAAGAAAAAACTTCTACCCAGAGAGAGTCTGATACACAGAATACTTAATAGTGAAACTCTATTTATATAAATCATCAGAATTTATAAAGGGTTTGTCTATATTATATCCATTTTTATATTATAATGCTTTATTTTAAAAACTATATACACACATATGTATGTATGTATATATTTAGTTTCTTTTTCCCAGGGACCTATTATTAAACACTTACATATTGAAGGGCTGTTTAATGTTGATTATGGGACGATAAACATACAAAACAGAAAAATTTTTAAATAGTGAAGTAGAAGAGAAGAAAGAAGAAGAAGAAAAAAAAAAGAAACCAAACTGGTTTGTGGAAGAGGGAAGACAAGGGATAACACATGTCCATGCAAAATATAAAATTTTTTGGGCAACGGTCGTTTTTGCTACTGGGCCACAAAAATAAACCACGTGCCTCCCTGGTGATCTCTGGCTGGGGCAAAGAAGATGGTTGTTGGTATTGACCACAGTAAAATATCGCCTCCAAAGAGTTTTTTTTTTTTTTTTTTTCTTTTTTGTAAAATGCACAAGAGATACAATCACACTGTGGTTTGTGATTTGAACAAACTACCCCACAATGAATTCTGAAACAGACCAAATACTGTGCCCTGAATTACGTTCTGACCCAAACTGCTAGTGGTAAAAGACAAGCAAAGTACCCTGAGTACCACAGAGTGGGCCCTTCGGATAACACTATTTTGCTGGTGGAAAATATAAACACACTGTTGCCCAAATTTCTACTGCGATCAAGGAAAATTTGCTGAGGAAACAGAGCTAATCCACCGAGAATTGTGAAACTGATGAGAGATTCAGATTACCCACGATTTGCCTTTGAGCCAAAGCAAATGCAATATTAGCAGTTCTTTCCCATAGGTATCTAAGGGAAAAGGGAAATTTTTACGGTAACACAAATGCTTCATTTAGGAAAAGGATATCATGATTCTGATAAGAAAAAAAACATGTTCTGAATCTGGGTTTGTAGAGTGCTTACTTGGGATGAGAGTATTAATGCATTGAAAAAAAATTTTTCAACTTAAAACTATACCAATGGTCTGCATGTTTTCTAACTAAGTAAAGTGAAATAAAGTGATAACTAGACTCACTCACCCATGTCTTTTTGTTGGGTCTTTTAACAAGAATTGCTGTGCCATACTGTGTTTTGAAAAATTACACTGAAGTTTTAAGCCATAAAAATAAAGATACAGGACCAGCCTGTAGCTGGTGGTTAGGGCAACTGGATCTCACACGCTCAACTGTGCAGTTCTAACACCAGACCCTGTAGCTTGAAAAACACACTGGGCACATGTGTGTGCATGTCCAAAATACCAAGAGGAGGACGGAGGAGAAGGGATTTCAGTATGGCCATCCCCCCCAGAAAGTGCTTACTCAGATTCTCTCTCTCTCTCCAGCAAGCACTCATGCCTTATTGAAAACTTAAAAAAAGAAAGAAAGAAAGAAAAATAAATCTATGGAAATGACATGGACATCCTATATACCCATATAAACCTATCTGTTTCTCTCTGAAATAATTTTCTGCTGCTACCCTATAGAAATTGTCTAAATGTATGTGTGTGTGTAAAGTCACAAATAATTCACAAAAGAAAAAGTAGATTTTCTTGCTTTTTTGCTTTTTTTTTTTTGGTGCCATTTGAGAAAGCTCATGAATTTAGGTTAGTACTCATGGATAAATCCAAAAGTAAATAAAAAGCAGATGTCTTTTTGAAATGTATACTTTTAGGAAGAAGGCTTCATTTAAATACCTATGACCAATCTTAAGATTTACAAGAAACTATAGTTTCCACACTTGTATGCTTTACAACACAGCCATTTGTTAAATATTACAGTTAGTTCTTATAATATTCATACTGGAAGGTGTTAGTGAGGTCACATTCCTGAAGAAAAATGCAGCCTGCATGCCACTCTATGCCCGGGTAGAATCTCCTTTAAAAATCCTTTTTTCCTAGTAATTTTGGAAAGCATTACAAAATAGTGACTAGGAGTGCAGATTTTGGACAGTTCATACTGTCCATATTTGTGTTCCCTTCTATCCTTTTATTATTATACATCTCTTCTTCCTTTCCAACTGCCCACTGGGTGACATTGGTCAGAATACTCCATCTCTCTGTGCCTCAAGTTTTCTCACCTATAAAACAGGAGTTACGATAAAATTGAGCACTCAGGGCTTTTTCAGGATGCAATGAGATTCATTCTCCTACGAATTTCAATGCTGTGGATTCACTGGGTTGTTTCTAACTGAGGTCTATGCTCAAGAGATGACACCAAGGAACAATGTATTGTCGACCTGCTCAACTCCATGACTTGAAAGTCGGTGAGAGATGAGTACACTCTTCTGGTGTGTGACAAAGTTTAGATATATTTCTGATTTCAACAATTTTGGGTCTTACAGCACCTCAACTTTGGGGAAAAAAAAGACCTAGTCATGTGAAAGAAAGAACCTGTTAAACTGGAGCTGTCTACACAGTGCCATATGGCTATATCAAAGGAAATGGTAGCCAAAGAGTTTGCATTTCTCTACTGAAATTTGTATATGTCCTTTATTAGCATAAAATTCACATTAATTCAAGCCATAATCTTCCATTTACATTGTAATTATTAAATTACAATATGTGTAGCATATTATTTCAAAATATTAAAATATTCATTACAGAATGAGAATAAACTAAAAATTACAGTTTCTACCAGGTTCTTGTCAGTCAAAGAAAACTGGGAGCATTGGAATTTGCTAATATTATTCAATATATATAAAAAATCTGAATGTATAGTAAAGAGAATTGGGATTGGATGACTTCTTTGTCTAAATATAGACACAGCTAAGTCTTGGAAGAAACATGATTGTTTACTGTTCTTTGGAATAATAAAATTTTTAAAATGAGGCATTAATAGATTTTTCATCTCTTCTGTGAATAGGCATTCATATAAATATATCAAAAAATTTGTGCTTTCCCATTGGTTAGTTATCATAATTTTTTCCATTAGTATCACAATTAATATACTTTTTTTTTTTTAAGAGAGAATTTTGCTGTAGGGTGCTCACCAGAGACATGGAGAGAGACAGAAAGTGGGAAATCACCCTCCAGCGGGGATGGCCACACTGCAATCCCTTCTCCTACACTCTCCTCTTGGGATCTTGGGCACACATGCACAAGCACCCAGTATGAGTTTCAGGTCACTGGATCTGGGACTCGAACCACAGTTGGCCATCTGGGAGTCCAGCAATGTAACCAATACACTGTCTGCTGGTCCCAGTATTCTTATTTTTAGAGAGCACTTATTAACTTCTAGAAGTTATGGTTCAGCTCTACTATTTTTAAACCTTCCTTCAACTAGGTTAATGAACACTTGTTTCAATAGTTCATTTCAAAGTGTACATAAGTGAGAATACTCAAAACTTTTAGAAAAAGATTTGCCATCTGGATAGCTAAATGCATTACAAAGTTGTAGTCATTAACAAAGGATGGCTCTGGTACAGAAATAGACAAATGACAGATAAAACATAATGGAGAAGCCAAGAAACAGACCTATGCATATTCAATAATCTCACTATAATAAAAATTGCATTTCAAATCAGTGAGATGCAGGTGTGTTATTCAATAAATGACATAGGAAAAAATGGATACTCATTTTTCAAAGACAGAATATTAGACCCTTACTTCATATCATGCATAAATATATTACAGATGGATTAAAAAGCTAAATAAGTTTTAACTGAATAAGCGTGTTGGACAAAATATAGAAAAATGATGTTCTAACCTGTAGGAATGATAAAGATTTTCTAGGCAAGACACTGAACTCTAGAAGCCAAAAAGGAAAATATTGATATTTTTGCCAAAATATAAATATCTCTTTACTTAGAGCATCATAAATAAAGTTGCAAAATAAGCAGCAATCTGAAAAAGTTTTGCTAAAAATATAATTGAAAATAATTAATAGCCACAGTATATGAGAATCAATGATAAAGAGAAAAGGAATTTACAGAAAGTTTGACAAAAGGGAGAAGAAAAAAAAATGGCCAAGAATACAAAATAAGGATTCTCAGACTTATTTATAATCAGGTATGTATCTCAAATTATATATTCAACTAGAATAAATGTACAAGTCAGTGGAAATCTATGCAACTGTATAGAGAGAGGATAGAGGAAAACAATTTCCTTTATAGATTCTTTGTGGAACTATGAATTTTAAGACCTAGGAGGGCAGACAGTAGTGCAGTGGTTAAACAATACAGTCTGGAGGCTGTTCTGCATGGGAAGGTTTCAGGTTCATGTTCTGTGGCCTTCCTGAGTATACCAGGCCTGCATGTGCCCATGACCCGGGTTGGCTAAAGCTGTGAGTGGATCACAGCCATTGGGACATATTGGAGGTACACACCTATTTCTCTCTCTCTCTCTCTCTCTCTCTCTCTCTCTCTCCCTGTCTCTCTCTCTCTCTCTCTCTCTCACTTACGGGAGAAATTAATGAACTTGAAAAATATTCAATAAAGCCTTTTGCCAGAAAATTAGGAAGTATTTTTCAAAATCAGAATAGTCTATATCACTTGTTCAAGAATTTCACTTCTGGAACTCTGTTCTAAAAAATAATGGTTATAGCATTTATACAAATACATTCTTTTAAAGAAATCAGTTTGTGGAAACATTATTTTATAACATTAGAAACTCTAGGAGGACCAGTGGGTGGCATGGTGGTTAAGGCACTGGACTCCCACATGGCTGATCGCATTTCAAGTCCTGGATCCAGCAGCTTGAAACTCACGCCAGGTGCATGTTCATGCATGTCCAAAATCCTGAGAAGGAAATGGAGGAAAAGGGATTGTGGCATGGCCATCTCCCCAGGGGGTGATTTCTCACTTTCTGTCTCTCTGTCAATTTCTGTCTGTCTCTCTCTGTCTCTCTGGTGAGTGCACTCACCAGTGCAAAAATCTCTCTCAACAAAGGACATTTTGAAAATACTTCTAATAAGAATTAGTTTCAGGTATAATTGACAGGAAAACCCAAAAGGACAGTGGCTTACACGTGATAGAAGTCTATTTCTCCTTTATGTAAACTCCATGATTACAAGAGTTAGTTTTTTGTTTTGTTTTATTTTGTTTTGTTTTTCAATCTTGTTGCTCTATCATCCTCAATATGTGACTTTTACCAGCAGTCCAGTTTAACTGCTCCAGTGTCATCATCTGATCCACATCGGAGTTAGCTGGTGGGAAGGGGTCAAGAAGAGCACACTCCCTTCCTTTAAGAATCTTCCTTTAAGAATCCTTTATTGGATTATTTCTTGAGTCACTTCCATTTAAATTTCACTGTCCAGAATTTATTCATGATTACATGGCTACATCTAAATTCAAGAGAAACTATATAATTTAGTTATTATTCTTGGAGTCCATGTGTCCAAATAATTATTGAAAATTTATTCCTGGGACCAGTAGTGGACTCCCATGTGGTCGACCACGGTTCGAGTCCCAGATCAGGTGGCTTAAACTCACGCTGGGCGTGTGTGTGTGCATGCCCAAGATCCCGAGAGGAGAATGGAGGAGAAGGGATTACGGTGTGGCCATACCCCCTGGGGGGTGATTTCTCACTTTCTGTCTCTCTGATTCTCTCTGTCTTTCTGGTGAGTGCATGTGCCCTACAGCAAAAACCTCTCTTAAAAAAAAAAAAAAAAAAAAAAAAAAAAAAAAAAAAAAAAAAAAAAAAAAGAAAGTTTATTCTCAAATAAGTGGGGAAAATGAATTCTGTGAGACAACTGGTAGTCTTTCCCACAACCCAGCCATTTGCCTGCCCAAATATTCACAGCCTCTCTTCTTCTGAGATACAGGCCTAGTTACAACTTTTCCAACAGAGATAGTCCCAAAGTCCCATGTAGTTTTCACTGCAGGGTCTTTAGATTATGTGTAATCTTATGGTCTGGCAATTGCTAAAATATAAAGCAAGTTTTCCACCTCCAAGCACATTCCATATATCATTGCAGCTGGAATTTGGAAAAGAGGAAAATGGAAATTGCACAGGGTCACTGGCTCTTAGCAATTATAAAATGCTCTCTGATGATAGGATCTTGGCCTCCTGCTATGTCTGTGTTACTGTTACCTCCTGCTATGGCCTTCACTTTTGATTCCCACTAGTAATTGCTTCAGTGCTAGGGTCAAAAGAGTCCAAACAGATAAGCCTTCCCAATAACTCAAGGAATCACACAACTGTACTCAACCTTGATTGCACGTAGACACCATCTCATGAGTAAAATTGTTTGTTTTCTATCTATGCTTGTATTCTGGCTGGTTATAGATGGTGTGGGTGAATGCTCCTGAATGTGTCTGTTTAAAAGTGAAAGAAACAGTCAACACACCCCCAATATTATTATCGTCTCTACCATTCACCTGAATGCTTCAGGCATGGGCAGCACAAACTCTGCGTTCGAAGGTACACTGGGGGACAACTATATTGATTATGTCACCAAATAATAAACTTTATCATCTACAACATTGGGGTCCTCTCCATTCTCTACCTGATTGCTAAGCCAATGACAAAAATATGGTTCGTAACATGCAGCCCTAAATTTCTGGTTCAGAATTCCTTGGCACTCAGTGTTTAGCTACAGATAACAGAAACTAATCTAGCTAGTTTAAGCTGAAAAGAAATTAGTATAGGGAATAATTATTGGAAGGGCTGAAAAAAAAATTATGCCAAGTGTCTAGAAATAGATTATTCTGAAACTAAATATGACAAGTGAGAGTCTGAAGCTGGGTGCCATCTTGTTTCATAAAGATGATGTATTGCTACAACCAAGCTCATTAGTAGAAACAGTGTACTTCCCAGATTGAACTCCCAATAAATGAGTACATCTGCTCATTGAAAGCTAAGGCTTTTTGTAACCTACATGTAAAGGAGTCTGAAAACAAAGAAACAAACAAACAAAAATTCCATAATTTTTCAGCCTCTTTCATTCAGTCATGCATACTCCAAAGTATTTGCAATGAGCTAAAGCGAGTCTTTGTACAATGAGGGTATACCTAAATATCTGTGTAAAAATAGAATTAAAGTATGAGTTTATTTTGTTATGAGAGATTTTTGAAATCCATACATTGTTTTTTCATAATGTACATTTTCCAAGAACTTTTTGAAGATCTTGCATATCTGCTGGGAGATCTAAAAGTTCATCAAACAGTACACAGGCTAAAGGCATTAAAGAACATTCATGGTATGAAATATTAAGATGCCATTAAAAAACAGCACATTTAATGAAATAGAGAAATTTATAGTCCCTGTGTTCAGGTTAAAAATAAATAATCTGGGGACCAGCTGGTGGTATGGTGATTAAAGATGCTGGACTCCCATATGACTGACCATGGTTTGAGCCCTGGACCTGGTGGCTTTCTTTCTCACTTTCTCTCTCTCTCTCTTTCTCTTGCACACACATGCTCTATAGAAAATTAAAATAGTAATAATAACATTAAATAAATGATTATTTTATATATATACACATATATACATATACATATAAAATCTATCTGAAAAATCTGAGACAGCTAGAAACTATGGGGCAAAAATCTAGGGACCAGCAGTTGGCATAATGGCTATGTCACTGGACTCCCATGTAGTCGACCACGGTTCAAGTCCCGGACCCTGTGGCTTAAACTCACGCCAAGTGTGTGTGTGTGTGTGCGTGTGCAAGATCCCAAGAGGAGAATGGAGGAGAAGGGATTGCAGCATGGCCATCTCTCCTGGGGGGTGATTTCTTGCTTTCAGTCTCTCTCTGTCTTTCTGGTGAGTGCATGTGCCCTACAGCAAAAACCTCTCCCCCATCAAAAAAAAAAAAAAAAAAAAAAAAATCTATAGAAAAATGAGCTAGTAAAAAAGAGCTTCATAAATTGACACTAAAACCCCTTGAGGCTACTGAGTACTAGGTTGTGTAGGTACAGAAAAAAAACCCAATGAAGCCAGGCAAAGAACTGTCAGATGAACGTCTCTCACACCTCTCCCAAGGTCAAGATAGAAGACCACAGGGGTTCTATCTTTGTAAATTTACATTGTTTAAGTATAAAGTGTTGATTTAAGTTTGCTCTAATCAAGTTTCTACAAACAAAACATCCTTTATAGATATGTAAAGACTGTATGTAACCAGGTTATCTTTATAAAGTAGCTCCAGCAGAGACTCAACTGTTCAAGTGAAGCTGTAACTAAGTGGAGAATAAATGTTAAAACCTTTGTTTTTGTCTGAAAAACAACCAACTTTACATGTGTCATTTTATTTCATGTTTAAATATTTATTTTTTAGGGACCAGCAGATGGCATAATGTTTATGTCACTGGACTCCCACATGGCTGACCACAGTTCAAGTCCTGGACCCAGTGGCTTCAAATTCACACTGGGCATGTGGGTGTGCATGCCCAAGATCCTGAGAGAACAGAGGAGAAGGGATTGTGGCATAGCCATCCCCCTTGGGGGGTGATTTCTCACTTTTAGTCTCTCTCTCTGTCTCTGGTGAGCAAACATGCCCTATAGAAAAAAATCTCTAAAAAATTATTTCCCTTATTCACTGTAGAGCACATCAAAGTGTGAGTGAGAGAGTGAGTGAGAGAAAGAGAGACGAGCACCCTCCACAGGGTGCTGGGTCTGGTCATACTATGATTGCTTCCTCAGTCCTCCAGCTCGTTGGATCTCGAGCATGTGTGTGCCTGCCAGATTAGTTCCAGGCTGACTGCCTGGGGACTGCACCCAGGGTCACCATGTGAGATCCGGCTTCCTTAGAGTAGCACTTGACTGCTGTACCGTGGAGGTAGCCCTTATTTCATTTTATATTGTCGACTTGAGTGTGATCCTTAAGAACAATTTTTATAAATATGTGCTAAAATAAGTTAATATAAGCTTGAAATGATGCTATACCTCATCTATTTGAGAAGCTAACCAAATAAACATATTCAAGCTATTTCCAAATAGAGATAATTCATACAAACCAAATATAACTCATTAAAAAGAAAATCACTGATCTTACCATTTCTGACATCACCTTTTCTTTGTAGATTTCCCCTGTGTTTGTCTTTATAGGCACTCACAGACCCAGGCAGAAAGACCAGACAACAGCTGAAATACTTGTTGAATTTAAAAAAAAAAAAAGAAGTTTTGGAAAATCCCAAATTGGCTATTAAATGCTTGGTTCAGAAATAACATAGCATCTCTTTTGCTTATAAATCACTATCCAGAGCTGGTCACATGGTATTATCTGAGAGTTCAATTATACCATCTCCAAGAACTTATAGAATTAAGTCTTAATGAATCCTATAGACTAAATGCCCCAGAAGAAAAAAAAAAAGAATATGCAGTTATCCAAATATGATTATCAAAAATAACATGTTTCTTCAGTTTTCTAAAGAGACTAGTTATTACCACTTTAGAACTTGTAACATAAGACAGCTAAGTAGGTAAAATTAGAGGCTTCCTTCCTATGAGGACAATTCAAGGACCTAAGAGTCATTTGTAGTTATATTAATGCAAAAAAAAAAAATATGGTTATTTGGTAGAGAGAAAGACTGGTTATCAAGAAGTATTGGCACAGTTCTGATCAAGATTAAATAATCAGGGAGAGAGATTTTTTAATACCCCTGCCACTTTTTCTTTCACTTTAAATCTTTTGTTCAATAGAAAATGGCCTCTGGTGACAAGCATTCTGATAGGGTTTTTTCCACATTGAAACCAATGAAGATTTATTTTTATTGTTACTTTAAAGTTTTATAAGTTTTAATCTTTGGCAAATCAATTTCTATTTCTTTATTTTTTTCATAAATGAAACCTTCTGAAGAAGAGTTTCTAAGATACCTCAACATTATTGAGTTTTTTTACGTGTTTACTTATTATACTACTTTTAATAAATCACTTAAATTATTTGGGGTTTTATTTAACAGATAGTTTAATACAGATAAACATTTCTTCATCCTAGGAGGTTGGTTTTCTTTCTTACTATATCACAAACTGCAATTCTCCAGACTAATGCAGATAGCTATCTGTGTTACTGTTCATTACTGACTGATGATCAGTGGTGAAACTTCACTCATATTGAGATCTCTAACCTTCTTCCAAGTTAATAAGTTCAACTATAAAACAAAATTATACCAAAAAAGGCAAAAAACTCTCAAACGCAAAAAAAAACCAAAAAACATAAACCAAAAAAAAAATCAAAATCTCATTATTTTCTCCATTGTTTTTAAGAAATCCTCCGAGTTATAATATTCATGATATCCACATAGACTCTAACAAATTAATATTTTTTATGGTATGAACAATGTCAGAGTAAAGCTTTATAGGATGCTTCTTCAAAATTCTTGCAAATTCTTTGTAAGAGACAAGTAAGGAGAGATTTGAGTGTTTTAATATTTCAAGCTTCTTATTATTAATCACTAGATAGGAAAAAAGGGAAAAAAACTCATTAGTATTGTATATACTAACTATATAATAGCTTTCATATTCCAGAACAAAGATCCTTTCTAGATCAGTAACTGGTGTTTGTTATTAGCATAGTGAACAGAGTAAACGTTTAGTAAGCCAAATTATTTAGATCTCTGTGGCTTTGTTCATTTATTCTCATTTATTTTTCTTTTTCCTTAAACTGAGAAATCTTAATTAATTTATCTTCAAGGTCACTGTTTTTTCCCTCTAACTTTAAGTTCATGAATTCTTTCTTCTGCCAGATCAAAATGGCTGCTAAATTCTCCCTTCAACCTAAATTTTGGTTTCAGTTATGTTTTTCAATTCTAGAATATCTATTTATTTTTAAATTATTTTTCTAATTATTTTCTCTATTTGCTAAGACAGGTGTCATATTTTTCTCTATTCTTCAAACATAGTTTTCTTTGGTGCAACATTGGGGCTTCCTTCATAGACAGTTTCTATTGGCTGCTTTATTTTTCCTTCTATGTATAAGCTACACTTTTTTTTTTTTGCATGTCTTAATATTTTGTTGAAAACTGAGTTATTTAGATAATATATTTGATGCTTCTTATTCGTGGCAGTTATGTTTAATAAAGTCACTGCAGATGCTGAATTAGTGAATACTGAACCATATTGCCTATGGGTTACGTGTGTGTGTGTGTGTGAGATATATACATAATCATACACACAGATTATAATCTTAACTCCTGAAAACAATTTATCTAGGTAGATTTTTCTTTGTTTTATAAAAGAGAAAACAAGTTTCAAAGTGTGACTAACGGAGGCTGTCCCATTACTGTCTGAAAACAAGAAGACAGAGTATCACCTCCTCTGATCTCATCTGGGAACATGCAAATTCCTAAGTATGGGATCTATGAATTGAATGTATATTGTAGCATCTCTAAAATCAGGCTCCTCCTCCTCATTTTATAATTAGTATTTTTTTTTCTGTTGCTGCTGTTTGTTTAGTAACATTTTAGGACTAATTCTGTAGAATATCTATTCTTTGTGGTTCAAGGCCAGTAGAATCTCTGCTATTTACCTCTTTATTAGTTTATTTATCTATCAATCTTTCTATTAATCAATCAATTATTTCATTTTATTGTTTATATTTTTAAGCCTTTATTTGAAAGATTCACTCCCAGGCAGCGGACCTTAGGGATTAGTCAAGGATTGGTTAGATTTTTCTTAAGCCAATAAATATTATGCCCTTTTATAGTGGGTATATTTGCATGAAGACACATCTTCAAAGTTCAGCCAGTTTACATGTATACATTAGCCAGTACTTCTTACTTCTGCAGATTACCAAAGTCAGTCGGATATGCCTAAATAATGTGGCCTCCATCCAGACTTTTCTGGGCATGTGTACAAGTGTACATATACTTAGACTTTTAGAGATACGGAAATGTGTTGGAACTTTTCAGAATCTTTAGGCTTGTACTACGTCTCAGATATTCTTTCCAAATTTTGGATAATTTCTTATGTGTCCCAACTAGCATTGCAGCCTGAGACAGCTGTAATGTTAACTACTACAGCTAATTATACTTCTGTTTTTGTTTGTTTTTTTTTGTTTGTTTTTTGTTTTTGTTTTGTTTTGTTTTTTTTTGTCACTGACCTCCGCAAGTGGCTTTTCTGTCGAGCTGAACTCCAAGTCAAGGTAACCAGCTGTGAAACTTTGAAAATGAGACATTTCCAGAGACAATAATAACTGAGAATGGGATTTTGGCAGAGCTGCAAAACAGTATATACTGAACCAGCAGATGCTGTCTTCTTGCTATTTTAAACAGTGACATAGGTCAATGGGGAGACTTGGAGTAAGCAGATTTTTGGTATCCCTCAAATCATTCTATATCAGTAGCATTCTATTTAAACTGTGCCATGAGATTCGAACTGCAGTCAGCCACGTGGGAGTCCAGCACCTTAACCACCATGCCACCTGCTGGCCCCACAAGTTATATATTTTTAACCTTTAAGAAAGTCAGTTTTGAAGATTTACCTTTTTTTGGTGATTTATTATGTTATATGAAATAATACTTTAAAATGTTTAATAATTTTGGCAACTTTCAATAAAATAAACCTGTGCTATGGCATCATTATTAGCATTAGTCATAATTTTTTTTAAAAAAAGATAACAAGATAATTTTATATTTGCCTATGTCTATTATTATCACCTATTTGGAAGTTACAATGAGAACTTATATTTTCATTGAAAGGCAATTTCACATAGATGTAAAAAACTAAAAGCAGAAGGTGATATAATGAGGCGCCAACATTGCAGCTAATTGAATGGTAAGTGTTAACTTTCATTTTTTCCAAGAGCAAGCTGGCTGTGTCCATATTTGGTGCACTAGAAGATGTTGAATGAACAACTGGGGCATCTGTGGAAGCCCAAAGAGAATTAACATCTTCCAAATAAATGTCTGGGTAAAAATAAACAATCAAGGAACAGGTCTGGTCAATTCCACTGTTGGCTCTAAAAATAGTCATACATGAAAATAGAGTCAAGTGTTTTACAAGGTACCTTGGCAGTAAGAAGTGCTATTCTGGTGAGGTGTAAGTCCTCGGAATTCAAAGAGTTGGGCAAGCAACTAAATGGCGAAGTTATAAACATGGGTCCCTGAAGGGAGAAGCATTAGTAATAATGACACGTGTGGTGGGAACCCCTGCACACAGCACCATAAATCTGACTGACTAACGTCAGCAAGACACAAAACAGCAGCTAAAACAAAGGGTATAAAAAACTTGCTGAGAAAAGGTCAGTGAAAACCTGTGAATAAGTTAGCAGAACAGTAAGACAATGCTAGCCAGTCTTTCTACATGACCAGAGCATTACCGTTTGAAAGTACTCAAATAAAGATGAAATACTAGATGTTAAAATGCATTTTGTGTGTTTACTGGAAGGTGGCTGATGTTAATCCTTTTAAATCTCTGTTCAGTATTAGAGCTTAGAGAACCCTTCATATGGCAGCAAGGGGTCATTTTTCAAAAGGGGTGTAATGGAAGGATAATCCTAATATTTGTTGCTTGATTTTTTAGTTCTCATTCAGTTCATACAAAATTGCGTCTTGTTTTGCAGACTGGTTATAAAACATTATAAATCTCAAAATCTAACCAAAGCATGCATAAGAACGAGTTCTCAATTATTCAACATGTGAAATGGGGAAATTGGGATGATGAAAACAGGATCAGCTCCAAATAATAATGTCATTTTCTATAAATGTGCTACTTTCTGGATGTCTTAAGCTATCAAGAATTTTTTACAATAACATATTTATTAGCAGGATAAATCTGGATACCACAACAAAGACTACCACTTGAGCCTTTGACTTTTGCATTGCCTCTTTGGAGACACTTTGTACAACACAAAATAGCACAGCAACCTCTTGTTCACTTAATGTGGCAGAACAGCACTTTAATTTAAAGCCATGTCTGCTGATGTTTATCTTCCTAAACATGCCAAGGGTAGTGTATCATTTTATCTATCAACTTGGTTAGGCCGTGATACCCAGTTTTTGATTAAACACCAATCCAGATGTTGCTGTAAAGATATTTTTTAAATGAAATTAAAATTTGAATCTGTAGATGTTGAGTAAAGCAAAATGCCCTTCATAATGCAGATAGGCTTAATCTCATCTAATCAGCTGAATACCTTTAAAAGACCAAAGTCACCAAAAGAGGGAATTTTACCTCTGTATTGACTGCAGGCTAGCAACTATAGTGCCAACTCTTTCCTGGATCTCCAGCTTCTAGCCTACCTTGCATATTTTGGATTTGCCAGTCCCCTAAAATCATTAGCCAGTTTTAAAAATATATATCTTTCTCTCTCTGTCTCTTTCTTTTTTGATGGCTTTCTACATAGAACTATCCTGTTGGTTCTTTTTCTCTAGAGAACCCTGAATGATGCACCAGACAAAAGAGGAATTCTCCATTGTTTGTCCATCAATGTACCCAACCTACCTGTAAAAGTGAGTGGGTTGACCATCATGAGAAAGGCTGAAAATTGTGGTATAGTTGTACATGCTGAATTGAACTCCTATAGCTGTTCACTTGAAGCAATAGGCATTACCTTAACATTGGGTTGGATAATGCAGGCATGCCTCACTTAACAGGGATACATTCTGAGAAATATGAATTAGGTTATTTCATCTTTGTAGTAATATTATAAAATATTCTTGCACAGACCTAGATGGTGTAGCTTGCTACATATTAGGCTGTATTATGTAGCCAGTTACTCCACCATCTTATATGTGGTCCATCTCTGAAATGCTACAGTATACTTCTGAGTGCTTCTGTATTCCACTTGCCTAGTATAAGAGAAAAAAATGTATTATAAGCCCTAAATATTGAATTGCAACATAAATCTACTGTATTTCAGCACCAAAAAAGGTGATCCCATTCCAAAAACAGCACAAAGTGCCTTGATGTGGCTGATCCGGCGATATCTTTAGATACACTATGTCTCCATATTTGTTTGCTTTCTCTTGTGAAATAAGATATATAAAAACTAGTATGACTCATCTAGATTCAGAAACATTTGTTGAAGGCCCACTATGCTCAATGATTAGTAAAGAGAAAATAATCATTAATACCAAGAAATTGCTGTAACTCCTAACTTCACATTGTGAAGCACATATAAACTGAGAACATACCTTATAACAACAGTTTGTTTTGGATCTTAAGACAGAAATAAACCCCCCACTTTTCAAAAATTATCACATTTCAGGACTAGCAGATGATGTCAGGGTTACGTCTCTGGATTTCCATGTAGTCAACCACAGTTCAAGTCCTGGACCTAGCCAGTTAAAAACTCACACAGGGCACATGTGCATGCATACCTAAGATCCTGAGATAAGAATGGAGGAGAAAGGATTACGGTGTGACTGTTCTCCCTGTGGGGGTAATTTCCACTTTCTGTCTCTCTGTCTCTCCAGTGAGCACTCATACCCTATAGCAAAAATCTCTCTCTCTCAAAAATAAAATCACATTTCAAAAACATATATAATGTTCTTTAATTAGAATATCTTGTTAGATGTGGCCAGCAGGTGGCTCAGGGGTTAAGGTGCTGGGCTCTACATGGCCCACCATTATCCAAGTCCTGGACCTGACAGTTTGAAACTTATGCCGGGCGCATGTTTCTGAGTGCCCAAAATCCTGACAGGAGAGTGGAAGAGAAGGGATTGCGGCATGGTCATCCCCAATGGGAAGTGATTTCTCGTTCTCTTTCTGTCTCTCTCTCTTTCCAGCAAGCACAAGTGCCCTATAGCAAAAATTTCTCCAAAATAAGAGAATATCCTGTTAGACAAAATTTGATATTAGACTTATAAAACAGGAGTAATGGAGGAAAATATATCCATGCCTTTTATCATCCATGATCTGCCTTCTCTGTCAAAGGATACAATCAAGTAGAAAGGAGGACTGAAGATCTTTTAAAAAACATATTGTTAGAGCCAGATTGCTGCATCTAACCATCTCAAAGTAAATACTTACTTGATGAAAGTGGTTGAAATAAATCTCAAAACTTTTCTACAGGAGGTTCCTCCAGCAGTTAAGGCTCCATAATACTCAGAAAGACATTATCATGGGATCTAATTCTGAGGGAAAAAAAAGGAGAGAGAGAGACAGAAGGTGGGTAGAAACAGATTGAAATGAGCCAGCAGGTGGCATGGAGGTTAAGGGACTGGATTCTACATGGCCAACTTGGTTCAGTCCTAGACCTGGCAGCTTGAGAATCATGCCAGGCACATGTGTGAGCATGCCCAAAATCCTGAGAGGAAAATGGAAAAGAAAGGATTGCAGTGTGGCCATCCCTTCTGGAGGATGATTTCTCATCTCCTCCCAACCCCCTACCCTGACTTATGCACACTCTTTATAGCAGAACAAAACATAAAATATAATAAACAACATTAAAATGAAAGAGGAAAAGGGTATGAGCATAAGACAACTAAATAAAAGAGTAGCGAGATCATATAGTTCTACAAAGTACTAAATAATAACGAATGGTTATTCTTAAAAGAAAGAAAGGAAAATAGTTCAAAAGATTCATGGAAGTATACAAAAGTTAATCATCAGATCATGGGGAAAAATGGAAAGAATTCTTATAAAACTCAAGAAATTAGAGGAAGGCAGATACAGGGAAAAAAAAGTTAAAATTACGAAAAGCAATCTAAAAACAACCAAAAAAGGGGGGATTAGTGCAATTGAAAAAGTCAGAAATACAGAGACTAGATTAGAGAAAAGAATATATGATTTCAAAGAAGATAACTGAGGAGATCTAACATATGTCTGATGATTATCTTTAAAGAAAAAAGGTAAGAAGTAGTTTGGAAGCCATTAAGCCTTCTCATATACATTCTGTGTGGTTCCAGGAATGACATGACTACAATCCTCATTTCCTTTGATAGGCATGTATATATAACTTGAGTGAGCCAATGAAATATGAACACTAAGAGCTTTGGGAATTAGTGTTTATTACACATTTATATTTTTTGTACTTGTTTGATTAACTGTAGAAACATTTTTTTAAAAAGTTCTATTAACTTGGTCTCTGAGTGACTATAATCAGCAGACTGACACTGGACTTACAGTAGGAACAATAAATACACTTTTATTGTGTCAATTCACTAAGATTTTAGTACTACAACATAACAGACTAATACAAAAGTGGTATGGAAAAATATCCCAAGACACGAAGGCTGTCCCAAAGTCATAGTTCAGTTTTAAGCTTTAATAAATTCAGAAATATAAATGTTAACAATTTATAAAAATGAAGTTTAATTATCTGTCTCTTCTATATTTATATTATGTTTTCCGATTTTAAAATGCACTTTTTATTATTTGTTTATTTCAATGTTTGCCAACTTAAATCAGTAGTAAATGAAAACAAAATTAAAAATATATCATTTGAAATTCACAAAACTAAATATGTATAAAAATAGAGAAACATTTTCAAATGATAAAGTTAGTGAACTAATAAGTTTTACTTACTATTTTGTGAGGTACTCAAAAAAAGAGATTCATTTCTTTCCTTCTTTTTTCTTTCCTCTTTCTTTTCTTTCCTTACCTTTGCTTTGCTTCCTTCTCTCTTTCTTCTAACCAAGTAAGTTATTTGGCATCTCATAGATGTTAAATAAACTTTTCTTGAACCGAATGGAATTCTTAAAGCTTTCAATATTGCCATGTACATCACACAAGCTGATCCTTTTTTTTTTTTTTGGAGAGGTTTTCACTATAGGGCGCGTGCGCTCGCCAGACAGACAGAGACATAGAGACAGAAAGCAAGAAATCACCCCCCAGGGGAGATGGTCACGCCGCAATCCCTTCTCCTCCATTCTCCTCTCGGGATCTTGGGCACACACGTACATGCACCCAGCGTGAATTTTAAGCCACCGGGTTCGGGATGCGAACTGCGGTCGACTACGTGGGAGTCGAGGGACATAGCCATTACGCCAACTGCTGGTTCCCACAAGCTGATCCTTTTGACTAAGGATTAAAACTGGAACCTTTTAGAGTCTATGTACATGCACGGTTAGAAAGGGTTTTAGAGGTTTTTTTTAGTTACATGACTTTCATTTAGATCAACTTAGCTTTGTAAAACTACTGAGTATTCTAAGTTAAGTTTGAAATAGAGCAATTGTAAAAGAGATGATTGATAGAAGCTATTATATAATTATGTCAAAGTAATACTTTATAAATTGGTTTGGAAATGACATAATAGCATTTTACAATTAAAATGAGTTCAGATGGAGACATCTGAAAATGTAACTGACAGTGTTTTACTCTCTTTCTTTGAAAGCAAAGTCATCAGTCATGTTCTGAGAAATGAATTACATACATGAGACTGAGTGCACGAATATTTCAGTTTAAATCTACCTTTAAGATATCATGATTATTCCTCTACATTACACACCAAACTCTATCCTAATAATATGTATGGTCCTTAAAAAAAAATCTCTAAAGTTCTTTCACTTTCATCAGAAGAGAGGCAGGTAGAAGATTTTTTTTAGGTAAATAATGTCAGTACATGTAATGCTAATCCTCTCTGGCTTGCATTTTAGCTCCTGTCTTTGGCTAAATATGTTGTCACACTGTTCTGTATTTCACCTATTTCTTTTAATCACAATTACTTTTTTCTTTTGCTGAATCATTTTTTTGTTCTTTTGCCCTTTCATTATGGATAAATTATTAGATTCAACACTCAGCTCTATTATTTGCTTTCCCTGATGATCCCTTCAACTCCTATTGTTTAAAGTATCATCTCCGAACTGAAGATTTTCAATCAAATGTCATCAGTCCTGCCCAATCTCTTGAACTCTTTATCTCCATTTTCAATTTTCTGCCAGATATACCAACTGGAATTCTCTGAATCTTGCAAACTTAGAATACAAAAACTGATCTTACTATCATATCCAGGCATTTTTTAAGATCAGATATTATACTAATTATTCTCAACTCAAGGTTTGGAAGGCAAAGGTGGGTTTGTGAAAGAAGTGAGCTTTAATCAGAATTATGTACAGACGTTTTCAAACCAAATTCTTTCTCCATAATCAGTGCCAAAATTCTGAGACAGGAAATTGAAGCAATGGGCATAAAATGAAAAAAAAAAAATAGGTGATATTGCTCAAGCTTTATGCCCCATTACCTTCAATTGAGAATAACCTTGTTAGACTCAGTTATCTAAATTTCTTCTTTGGTCATTCCTTGCAAATGCCACCATCATATGTCATCAATGAGCCTGAGACAAAGGTAAGGGATTTCTTTCACCAGGAGGAGAAAAGGAAGAGAAAAGAGGCTGACAAATTCTGTGGAATTGTCTGTTTCAAGTTCTTTACTCTCATTCCCTCTATGGTTTAACTTCAGTTTGGCTAAGGTTACCTTGACTTTTGTAATAACCTAATAAGTGACTTAGCTGTCATTAGCCTTTTTTCCAATCTCATTTATTCTGTACACAGTTACAAGCAGTATAAATATAAATGTGTGATGAACATATGTGTAATTTGATAATTTTTAAATGTTACAATTTGTCAATATTTACTGTCGAATTTGGTGAACTTTAAAACTGTACAGTCATGCAAATACTATGATCATCATGGTAAAGAACACTTCTATCGCCTGAAAAAAAATTCTCATGTCTCTTTAAAGTTTATTCTATTTCTAGCTTCAAGACACCACTAACTTGGTGCATATTTATTTTAATGTAGTTTTCTTTTTTCCTAGAAATTCAAATAAATGGAAACAAACATCAGATAGTATTTACATCTGTCTTCTTTTACTAAGTACGATGCTTCTGAGATTCTGCATTATTACATGTATCAATAGATTATATTTATTTGTGAGTAGTAATTTCCTTTAGAATGATTCTTTTCTGTATCTATTAAAAATCTTGCGGAAGTATTAAGAACAGTATTGAGTTATAATTGGAGATAATTGACTTGTGTGTTATAGGAGAGTCTTCCAATCTATGAACATGGTATGTCTCTATTTAGATCCTCTTTATTTTTTTTATTTATTTTTTCTTTTTTTGGAGAGGTTTTTGCTATAGGGCGCGTGCACTCGCCAGACAGACAGAGAGAGACAGAGAGATAGAAAGCGAGAAATCACCCCCCAGGGGGATGGCCACGCCGCAATCCCTTCTCCTCCATTCTCCTCTCGGGATCTTGGGCACGCACGCACACGCGCCCGGCGTGAGTTTAAGCCGCCAGGTCCGGGACTTGAACCGCGGTCAACTACGTGGGAGTCCAGCAACATAGCCATTACGCTAACTGCTGGTCCCCGTTCCTCTTTATTTTTATAATCACAATTTTGAATCTTATATTTTCATCAGAAAATATACTCTGTATATGTCTTGCCTTTTTTTTTTTTTTTTTTTGAAGAGGTTTTTGCTATAAGGTGTATGTGCTTGTCAGAAAGAGAGAGACAGAGAGACAGAAAGCGAGAAATCACCCCCCAGGGAGGATGGCCACACCACAATCCCTTCTCCTCCATTCTCCTCTTGGGATCCTGGGCACATATGCACATGCACCTGGTGTGAATTTAAGCCACTGGGTCCGGGACTCAACATTACACCATCTGCTGGTCCCTATGTCTTGCATTTTTAGCACATATATCCCACATATGTCAATTTAGATTTACACTTAAGTATTCCATTTTTCTGAGCAATTGTGAGAGATATTACGTTTTTAATTTCAGTTTTCATATGTTAATTATAAATTTACAGAAATAAGATTGCTTTTTGTATTTATTGATCTCATATCTTGAGAATTTGCTGAAATCACTTATTATTATAGTTTTGGGAGGTTTTTCTTTTTTTTAACATAGTTGATCATGTCATCTATAAATAAGAAGAGTTTTGCTTCTTCCTTTCCAGTTTGTATGCTCATCATTTTCTTTTAATGACCTATATAACTAAATAGAATTCCAGTACTATGTTGAACAGCAGTAACAAAAGCAAACATCCTTGCCTTGTTGCCAGTCTAGAGGGAAAACATTAAGTCTTTCATGATTAAGTGTGATGATAGCTATTTTTTGTTGACTTTTTCTTAACAAATTGAATAAGTTCTCTGCTGTTATGGATTAAATTGTGTTCTAAAAAAAATTATATGATAAAATCTTAGTTCCCAGCACCTAAGGATGTGACCCTATTTTGACATATGGGCATATTGGATGCAATGAACTAAAATAGGATGTGTTCATACTGGAATAAGATGGACTCCTAATCCAATATGACTAGTGTCTTTATAAAAAGGGGAAATTTGGAGACAGACATACAGGGAGAACACCACGGAAAGATGAAAGTGGAGATCAGGATGATACTTCTACTTTCCAAAAAGTGTCCATGCTTTTAAACAAATGACCAGAAGCTGAAGGAGTGGCATGGGACAGATTCTTCCTCAAAACACTCTAATGAACTAACCCTGCTGACACCTCAATCTCAGAATTCTAGTGTCCAGATTGCAAATAATAAAATTTGGTTGTTTAAACTACTGAACTTATGGTACTTCATTATAGTGGCATTACCAAACTAATTCACACACTCTATTCCTAGTGTTCTAAGAGTTTTCTTCTTTTTTTTTTAAACTTTGAATTAGTATTCAATTTTGTTGAATGTTTTTCTGCATAAATTAACATAATTATGTAATTGTTTTTCTCTTAGCCTGTGGACATAGATTATAATGATTTAGTGTGAAGTAGCCTTGGACACTGAAAATATATTCTGTTGTAAGAGTGTTTACTTTTTAATAGAGATTGTTTGATTCATATTCCTAATTCGCTAAAGTGCCATTCAGTTCACTGAGGATATTTTTTTCTTATCTACATCATGAGAAATACTGGTATCAAGTTTCTTTCTTTCTTTCCTTCCCTCCTTTCTTTGTCCACTTCCTTTCTTTGTTGTTGCCTGTTTAGTTTTTTATCATAGTAATACTGGCTTCATAAAATAAATGATAAGTATTTTCTCCTTTCGCATTTTCTGGAAGATATCATATAGAATTGGTATTACTTCTTCTGTAAACGTTTGGTAGTATTTTCTAAAGAAATTAGCTGGATCTGAAGATTTCTTTATTGGGGGTTTTAAAATTAAAATTTAACTTTTTTCTTTATCAGTTTTGGGATACTCAAATAATCTAATTCATATTGGGTCAATTGTGATAATTTGTACTTTTTGAGGAACATCCATATATATATATATATGTATATATATACACACACACACACACATACACACACACACACACACACACACATATATATATATATATATATATATATATATATATATACTTGTTTATTTTACTTAGCAACCTCATTTCCACTTTGTAAGAGTCTGCGGAAGACCAGACTTAAGACCACTCATTGGTTGTTCCCACCAATTCAGTGGCCTGAGCAATGGGGGCTTCAGACCAGTCTTTGGTGGCAGGCTGAGCACTCCAATCTTCAGTAGAGAACTGCTGGATGCACACCTTCAGACCAGTCTGTAACTTCAGGCTGAGTAGCAGTAAACTAAGGAACTGGAGCAGTCCATTCACTCTGAAATTCCTCCTTGGTCACAACCTTCTCAGCCGTGGCCTGTTTCTTCTTTTCAATCTCTTCAAGATCTCTGTAGAAGTAGAGATCAGGCTTGACTTCCCATGGATGTTCATGAGAAATGGTGCAGAACTTCCCTGGCCAGCATCCACCATATCAGACCCACCAAATGAGCTCCATTGTTGTTCCATGGGATGGCAATGTCCACATGGCACAGAGGAGAATCTGTGTTGAACATAGCAATGGTTTAACATAAGTTGCCTCTGTGAGAAGCTGGTGGTCTTTCCTGGGATCAGCAACCACCAGAAGACATGGCTCCCAAAAGGCTGCCTGGAACTGGTTAGTGAAGGTTCCAAGAGTGAAGTGACCAGAAATAAGAATGGCTTCAGTGGCAGCAGCAAACTTCAGCACAGCGCTCTGTCCAATATTCCTACAAGATATGACACTGATGTCATCAAGATTTTCAGTGGCAACAATGGCACAAGCTGCCAACAGAAGCTTCTCCCAGATCCTCTTCAGATTTATGATGTAGATGCCATCACTTTTCCTTTTGTAGATGTACTGTTCCATTTGGAAGTCAACGTTGGTGTCACCTAAATGGGTTCCTCCTCAAGGACTTTCAGGACATCCTCCTCCTTCATTTGTAGGACATCAAGGGCACCGGACATTGTGGAAGTTTCCCTTTTAGTTATGACGGGAACCCAGAACAACACTGTATAGGCCATTGTGCGGAAATATCCAATTTAAATATATGTGAATAGAATAGTTCGTAGAATTCCCTTATTTATCCTTTTAATGTTGGTAGGGTCTGCACTTTCATTTGTAATGTTAATAATTTCTGTCTCTCTCTTCTCTTTGCTGGTCTTGTTTGCATTTTGTCAATTTTATTGATCTCTTCAAATAATTGCTTTTTCTTTCATTGATTTCCCTATTGCTTATCTGTTATCAGTTTCACTGCTTTTTGTTCTCATGTCTGCTTGATTTGGATTTATCTTGATCTTTTCTTTTCTCTGAGTTGAGAGTTTAAATTGTTAATATTAATGGGAGTTTAAATTATAAATTTCTCCTTTCCTATGCAAGAATTTAGTGATACAAATTTCCCTTTCAATATTTTTATAACCCTATCCCACAAATTATAATAGGTTATAGTTTCATTTCTATTCAGATTAGTACATTTTAAAAAGTCTCCCAGGACTGCTTTTTTGACCCATGAATTTATTTAGCAGGGTGTTTAATTTCCATGATATTGGAAAGCATATTCTAATATGAACAAGTTATGATGGTACAATGAATATCATTCTTAGAGAAAAATGCTGAAAACAACCAAGAGATTATCCTCCACTAACATTTTGAAATCAAAATATTTTAAGTGAAACTTACTCTACCTAGAATTAAGTAAATGCATTGTAAGAAGTCTAAGAGACTCTCTTGTAATGAATCAGGTTACACAATTCTGATTAAATGTGGTGGATTGACAACAAACTTCTTCCTGTATTCTCTCAAAAATCATACTAAAGTAACAGAAGGATTTTGAATATGGTACAAATCAACAGGAAGAGGTACACAGGAGAAAAGTGATGACTAAGATTTAGAAGCTGAAAATCAAATGGATAAGTGATAGCTGATGTCACAGCCCAGAGAAGCCTGAATCTTATGCCAGTACAGTGGTAACCTCTTAAGTACATTAGTCATAATACAGAAGCCTGACAAAGCTCAGGAACTGAAAACAATAGTTATGCTCAAGTGGTGAAAGGCACTAGTGTATCTGAAAAGAGAAGGATTGCTCAAAAATCTATTTAAATACCAACTCAAACACTTGATACACACCTATGCGTCACATAATCAGGAAATTACCTCCAACCCCAAAGAAAGATTATTTTCTAGAAAGGTTAAAAATGAAGGGCATTATATATACATGAAAGCAAAGGCATAACAATACACAGAGTGGAGCAAAGTTAGTCTCGTGTGGACAGGGAACCCTTTGATTCATTTAGATATGAATAGTTTCTTATTCCCTCCAGAGAAGACATTGTAAGACCCCTCTCTAGAAAGCTCACCAGTATAAGAAAGGGAATCTGTACATATTGACAGTCTTTGGTACTGGACCTGCAATGAAACTGCCTGCCAGATCATTCTATGGTGAAGCCCAGAAATGGTTAAGTCTTCCTTTTATACTAAACTCTTAATCAACCTTTCAATCTCTTATGAAGATTAATGGGCAGCTAATAATTACCAAATATGAGAAGAAATTCTTTAATGTAAAAAGCAGAGATAAAAATAAACAATAAAAATTAAAATAGAGATAATAGAAGGACTAGAGAAACACTTTGTGTGAAAAGTATAATTGAATAGAAATGAAAACAATTTGCATTGCTTAAGACTAGGAAGCAATAAGAAAGATTCAAAGATTCAAAGAACAAAATTTGGAAATTAAAAAGTAAGTAGCAGAAATAAAACATTTAAAACAGTAACTGGAAGTTAAATTTGAAGAAAAACATCCTAGCAAAAATGAAAAGCTAGTCTATAAGAAATAACAGATAAATTAGATTTTCTTGGAGTCTTACGTAATTATTTTGCTTCTTAAACTACATAAGTAGTTTTTAAAAATTAAAAGCAAAGGATCTGGTTGGAAATTGGGGATTAACCCAACCAGATTTGCAACTTCTGAAGAAACTGGACTCTTTCCTGGTAGAGAAGAGGGTGTGTAACAGGGTGTGAGGTAGCTGACTAAGGGCTACTACCTTGACCTATCTGCAGAGACAAGACTCTCTAGACTGCTCTGGTGAGGCTAACTTTCTAATGAGCATGTTATCAGAAACTAGAGATATTTCACAGAATAAAGAAGTTTTCTTTGAGGCTACATGCTCTCAGGAACCAGAGATATTTTACAGAATAATAACACATGGGAAGATTGTCTTATTCTGGTGGAAAATTAAGTTCTCTTCAGTATGTCCTTTATTTTTCCTCTTGGTGTTTCCTTTTTATCTCACTTAAGGATCTTTTGCCCGAAGCATTAGAGCTTGTCAGGGCAGCCTCTCAGTTGTGATGTTTTAGGTTAAACACCTAGTCAGTTATCACAGAGCAACATCATTTGCTTCACGAACCATCAACCTATCTTGTGTAATTTTATTATTTTAAGCTCAAAAATGAATATGTAAACGGGGGTCAAAAGGTCTGTGTAGCATCAATCAAATGAATTTAGAAAGTAAAATTGTTTTAAGTAAGATCTAAATTTCCTTTGCCAAAAACTTAAAATTTTAAAATTAAAAATTATTTTTATTGCTTTTGTTTTTGCCTGAACTTCTTAGAATAGTGGAAAGAAGCTTGTGCAGTTACATAAGCAGAAAACTTAAACTATGCCAATTCCACATCATAACTAATTATTTGATTACTGTTCATTTACCCATTTACACAATGAATCATAGAAAACTACTGTTCTAGGCGCTGAAATATTTACTCTGAAGTGATTTGTATTCAGAGTAGATAATATAAATTGACAATTAAAATTCCAATGGGTAAATGTGGTTTAGGGACTAAGGAAGCACAAAGAGAACATTCAATTCAGTCATGGAAGTTCTCATAGAAGAGTGGAGACTCAAGAGGAGAGAAAGTTTCTTATTGATATTGTATTAGTAAGGGTTCTCTACAAAGATAGAACCAATAAGATATGTAAGAAGTAATTTATTAAAAGAATTGGCTCACATAAACGTAAGAGCTTAGAACCAGAGAAGCCAGTAGTATGGCTCAGCCTAAAGTCCAGAGTCCCAGTACTAGGAAAGTCAACAGGATAGTCCAGATTTCAAGGCAGAAGATCTGAGACCCCTTTTTGCCTCATACAGGGTACGAGGGGCACTGTTGCATGTCCTAGAGTCCAAAGGCTGAAGTATCTGGAATCTGATTTCCAAAGGCAAAAGGAAGGCATCCCACTGTGGAGGGCGAGACCACAGAGAGAATTTCTTTCTTCTATCTCTGTTTGTTCATGTGCCCCCTCCACCCCATCCACTGGATGGTTTATATACTTCCACATCAAGGCCAGGTCTTTCTTTCTCAGATTGCTGACTCACATGCCAATTTCCTCTGGAAACATCCTCATAGACACACCCAGAAACAATGCTTCCCTGACCACCAAGGCAATCCCCTCAATCCAGTCAGGTTGAGGCCTAAAATTAACCATTTCAGATGTGTAGAATTTTACCAAGAATAGTAGTGAAGACAAGTATTCTAAAGCAGAGGAAACAGTAAAACAAATTTGGTGTTTGTGAGAAGACTGAGTGGGTGGAAAGAGTAATAGAAGTTGAGTCTGGAGAAGTAAGGAGGAGCCAGATAATAAAGAAACTGTGAAACTTACGAAGGGGCTTGGTTTCATAGCATTCTGTGAACAAACGGGATCCATATAAAGTCTAAAACAGAATACCATAGTTAGTTTTGTACTTTGGACAACTCACTATGCTGCAACACAGAGAATGGACTAAAGGCAGGTAGTTAATTAGGAAACTGTTAGGTAATCTAGCCAAAATATAGAATATACTCTATGCTGGGCAGTGAGAATAATAATAATCAGAATAAGAAACAATTTAAGAATAGATTAATAGGTCTGGATAATTGATTTGGATATGAAATGTAGGCTAAGAAGAGAAAAGAGTCAAAGATGATGTTCAAGTTTCTAGTTATGAAATTGGGTGAATAGAAATAGACATATTGCAGGGTCAGCAAGTGGTGTGGTGGTTAAGGTGCTGGATTCCACATGGTCGACTGCAGTTTCCGTGCCATATCCAGAGGCCTGTAAATCATGCTGGGCACATGTGCTTGTGTGTCCAAAATTGTAAGAGGAGAATGGAGGAAAAGGGATTGCAACATAACCAACACCCCTGGGAAGTGAGGTCTCACTCTCACTCTCCCTCTCCCTGTCTCTGTCTTTTTCCAGCAAGCTCAAGCACCCTATGGTGAGAACCTAAAACACAAATAAATAAAAAGAAGGATACGTTGGATGTGTGGTGCTAGTAGGATATCTGAAATAAAAATTCTAAGAGAAAATTATATTTATGAGTCTGAAGTTCAGATGAAAGGTGAGAAATTGGTACCAGCAGTTGGCATAATGGCTATGTCGCTGGAGTCCCATGTAGTCGCCCACCGTTCGAGTCCTGGACCTGGTAGCTTAAACTCACACCAGGTGCATGTGCGTGTGTGCCCAAGATCCCAAGAGGAGAATGGAGGAGAAGGAATTTCAGTGTGGCCATTACCCCTGGGGCATAATTTCTCACTTTCTGTCTTTCTGGTGAGCACACATACCCTATAGCAAAAACTTCTCCCCCCCCCAAAAAAAGTGAGGTATAGAGGTACATATATAATTACATATAATTACATATTTGGAGATGGAGAATATTTTATCATCAAGATACTTTCATTTGCAAACAACATAAAACCTCACCAAGACAATCAAGAAAATGTATCAGTTCATGTGAGGGAATGATCCGTAGGTATACGTTAGGATTCAGCCCATCTAGATGCAGAGACTTAAGTGAAATCAGCAGAACTTTTTCACCCTGTTTCTCACTGTGATGACATTTTTTTTTTCCTGATCTAACAACCCTGTGCTGATACCTCAGCAATTCCAGTGGAAAGAACATAATTCCTTCTTGATGGATGGCTTCAATCAACCGGCTCTATTTCACTGACTTGGATTGTGTGGGCATCCCTAATTCAACCTCTGTGGTTGAATTAAAGGGATTAAAGGGATTAAAAACGTTCACTGCGAGGATGTCACTCAAACATTTATAAGAGTAGCATGGGAAGACTGAGGAAAATAATCTGGAAGGCAATAAGAAATTATGACAATAAAGAAACCAACAGGAGAGTATATTCAAGAAGGAGGAAGAGGTCAATTGTGGTAACGATGGTGCTAAGTCAACTGAGAAAAGAATGTAAAATATTTATTTTCTTTATCAACAAAAGAATGATTTGTGACCTTGGCAATGAAGCTTGTGGTGGGCCAGAAGACAGAATGGAGTGCCACAAATGAAAAACTGATGCAATGGTGGAGGCTGAGAGTACACACAACTCTTCACTGTGAGGAAACAGTGTGTACCCGGATGGTAGGTAGATTCAGAATCGCAACTCTGTTATCCTGGGACCAAGTAAATGACCACTGATGGAGTCAGAAAACATCATGGCTGGACTGCCACCTCCTCCTTTTGCTCATCTCCTGGCACTGCCTTGGCACCTTTGCAGTGCAAGCCTGGTGGCTCTTTGTGAAGCAGAGGAGAACAATGCTCACCATTCTTAGCAATAAGGGCAACAAAAGATGGAATCAAGACTGAAACAATGGCCACACCAATTTCTAAGGCATAAGGGCAGAATGAATGTGAGACAGAGTTGAAGGATGGAAGTGGCCCAGCCATGATGTCACACACTACTAAGACACTGTGCTCTGCAGGCTGGGACCACATGGGAGACCCAGATAGATGCTTGGACCAAGTTAAAGGCTGGCCACAGGGGCATACACCTGTAATCCTAGAAGCTTAGGAAAGACAAGGCAAATGGATCATCAAGGCTGGCCAGGACAACATAGTGAGACAATGGTTTAAAAAAGAAAGAAAGAAAAAAAAACAGAGCTGGACATAATGGTGCTCACTTACAGTCTCAGTACGGAGGTCAGGGTAGGAGGATCATGACATAGCAAGATCTTATCCTAAAAAAAAAAAAAGGCACTAGCAGATGGCAGAATGGTTACATCGCTGGACTCCCACATAATCAGTCAACAGCGGTTTATGTCCCAGACCTGGAGGTTTAAAACTCATGCCGGGCGCATGTGCGTGAGTGCCCAAAATCTTGAGAGGAGAATGGAGGAGAAGGGATTGTGGTGTGGCCATCCTCCTGGGGGCTATTTCTTGCTTTCTGTCTCTCTGTCTCTCTCTGTCTCTACAGCAAGCGTACAGGTCTTGTGAAAAATCTCTCTTAGAAAATAAAAATGAAAGAAGAATAAATAACTTAAGTCAGTTGAGAAGATTGTTAATAAAGTGTTCCATTTCTAATTTGATAAGCAGTCTCACTATATTTTCATAATTTGTGTCTGTTTCTATATTCCTGGTTTGTGTTAGGATAGTAGAGTAGTTAATTAAATGGATTTTATAATTAGAAAAAGAACTTTTTTATGCTTTGAAATCGTGGTTTTTGGAATAATCATTAAATTTCTTTATACCTCGATTATCTTACTGGTTAAGGGTGGCTAATAACAACAATACTCATAATAATACCCACTATGTAAATAGCTCTGAAGATTTAAGCTGCATAATGTAAGGAAAAGACTTATAGTTCTGTTCTTTCCTTTTTTTTTTAATCTTTTTTTTTTAAGAGAGATTTCTGGTATAGCGAGCGTGCACTCGCCAGAGAGAGAGAGAGAGGGGGGGGGGGGAGGCAGAAAGTGAGAAATCACTCTCCAGGGGGAATGGCCACACCACAATTCCTTCCTCTCCATTCTCTTGTTGGGATTTTAAGCATGCACGCACATGCACCTGATGTGAGTTTTAAGCTGCCAGGTCCAGGACTCGAACCACAGTTGACTACGTGGGAATCCAGTATCACAACTATTACACCACCTTCTGGTCCCAGAAAAGACTTATGGTTTTAATAGCTTGCATGTATTCAATCAATGTTTGCTATTACTGTTGTTGTTCATACATCTCTTCCTGACTCTTTTTTCATTATTTATTACCTAACTAATAGATCTAAACAGTAAGTTTTATTAAAACATAAAAAATGGTAAGGTATTTTATGTGAAGAGCCTGCCAGTGGCATGGTGGTTAAGGTGACTAGATTCTATATAGCCAGCTGCACCGTTCAAGTCCCAGACTTGCAACCTAAGAAACACATCTATTGCAAGTGTGTGAATGTCCAAAATCCTGAAAAGAGAAATGGAGGAGAAGAGATTACTGGTTGACCATATTCTATGGAGGCTGCTTCTCACTCTCTCTCTCTCTCTGTCTCTCTCTGGTAAGCATACATGCCATCTAGCAAATAAAAAAAAAAAAAAAAAAAAAAAAAAAAAAACAATGGTTAATGAAAGGACCAGTAGATGGCATAATGGTTATGTCACTGGACTCTCACATAGTCGACTACAGTTTGAGTCCTGGACCCAAACACAGCTGGCACATGTGCATGTGTGCCCAAAATAATGAAAGGAGAATGGAGAAGGGATTGTGGTGTGGCCGCCTCCCCAGGGGGTGATTTCTCACTTTTTGTCTCTCTGTGTCTCTCTGGAGAGCGCATGCACCCTATAGCAAAAATCTCAATGAAAATTTTTTCTCAGTTTGCAGAATTCAAATTATTATTATTAATATTTTCAATTTGCCAGAGGCAGCATAAGCTTGCCAGAGATGAAGAGATAGAGAAGGAGGGAGAAGGAGAGAGAGAAAGCACTCCTCACTGAGCATGGCCACACCACAATCCTTTGTCCTATATTTCTCCAGTCTGACAGAATTTAAAGCATGCTTCCACATGTACCTGGCATGTTTTCTAAGCTGCTGAGACTGGCATTCAAAATATGTGGTCAGCCATGTGGGGGTTCACTTCCCTTAAATACCAAGCCATGGGGCCAACCGCATACATTAATTTTCTTTTCTTTTTTTCTTTTTTTAAAAAATTGCTAAAGGGTATGCATGCTGACTGGAGAGAGATAGACAGAAAAAGAAAGAATGTAAGAAAGCAACCCAATGGGGGAAGGTCATACTACAATCCTTTCTCATATATTCCTTTTTTTGGGATTTTGGGCATGCGTGCACACATGACCTGCATTTTTTCAAGCTGCTGGTCCAGGAGTCAATCCATGCAGTTGACCATGTGGGATCCAGCTGCTTTAACTGTCCCAGTAGCTAGCTGTCCCTTAAATTTTTATACTTCTATTTAAACATATTAATAACAAAGTACCAAAGATTTAAAAAAAGGATAAAAGAAGTCACTAGCATACCTGTTCAATCAAATAATATTATTTTTATTAACTTAAAGCTCAATTTCCATAATAACTCATCATTTATTAAACATTCACCTACGTTTAGCACTTTCAATGGACTGATGTCCATAGTGTTCTTGATTTGATCCTGGTGAATTAAAAATTTGCATTGGAGTCTGGTCTTGATTTAATAAATATCTTCAACATCTTACTTTGGTTATGTCAAACAAAATATTTACTGACACCTTAATGGTAACAACTGAACTCCTTTTTCCACTTCCACTATAATTTTCTCTCAAACTACATCACAAAATTGTAGATTATACTAAAATAGATTATGGCCTGGACTACTATTATTGGATTTATAGCATAGTAACATCTCACACAAGACTAAGCTTTTAAGTCAGTACTTAAAATAAAAATAACTTACAATAAAGAATGCCCTTGAAATGACCTTCAAGCACAGTATAGCTTTGTTGTTGTTAAGCACCACATGACTACTGACTTGCATGAAGGCATGTAAGGACTGTGTCTTAGAAAAAATATTTAGTACATGCTTAAAAATGAAGGTCAAACTGCAGCAAGAGGCTCGCACTCATGCAGTAGAGAACTGCAATAACCACGGAAATAGCAGATTCATGTCTTCCATTTCGATGTCATTCAGAGCCTCATTCAGAAACTCATTCTGTGGACAGAAGGCAAAATTATTCTTTCTCTTTGCCCCCTGCACATGCATAATGGAATTAAGTTTAGTCACATAACCTATCCATGTTACTCCACTGTAATATTTACCAGATGACATGAATAAACTAGATCCTTTAACATTTATAGATAGTCTTTTCTCAAACATATATGGGACTTCATAGTAAGTATTACTGAATTTTAAAAAAAATCACTAATTAAAACAAACAACAGCAACAAAGAAGTCAGAGACATTGGCAGAGCTATAACTGAAATTATCTTAGGGACATCACAATGATAACACAAGATAAATCATGGGACCAAAATATCCAGACTAGCTATCTGCTGGAATGCACTACAGGAATCTGGAAGCATCTGTCTATTGCTGGTATAGAGATTGCAGGCTGTTACCTGAAGAAACATCACAAAGCAATTTTAATGCACTAATAGGTGCTTCATATGCTGAAATTCAATTATGTGGATAACTGAAAATTAAGATAGAAGTGTTAGGCCCAACCCCTCCGAACCTCCGCGCATCCCCACCGTTCCTCTTCCTTGGACCCCAGGTTGGTTGTCTAGGACTTTAAGACGAACTCCCCCCCCCCCCCCCCCCCCCCCCCCCCCCCCGATCCCACCCGTGAACCGGACCAAGCCGGCCAGCAGTTCCGGACACCAGGCGGACTGAGGCTGCAGGCCCTACTAACCTGGTCCTGTCACTCAGCCTCTGGCCCTTTCCCACTAGCCTTGGGACTTTCTGAATATTGGTTATTTGAATAGATTTCCTTTTTTCGTTATTCTTTGCTTTTGAGGTGTTGCTTATTATGTCAGTTAGAGATTCACCACTCCTTAGAAACAGGGAGGATCTTGGGCCATTCAGGACTAGTTGCAACAGTTAATGGTAATTGTGAGCAACAGATAGGCCAACCATAAGATAAATCATCAAATTTCTATTCCTGTACAACTTTTAACACTCAGAGATACCTTAAATAAGTTAGGAAGCAACATATAGAGTACCTGATGACCAGAAACAATCACAGAGGATCAAGAAATATGAGTAACCAACAAAAGGCCTCTCCCTCAAGGGAAATCATCAAGCCTACATCACCCACAGTCAATACAATGGACGTCATGGACATGTCTGATAAGGAATTCAGAATATTTGTAGTGAACAAACTAACTGAGATGGAAGAGAAAAGAGACAAGGAGCTTCAGGAGATGAGGAAGTCCTTTAATGACTTGAAAGAAGAAATGGATACCTTAAACAAGAACCAGATGGAACTTCTAGGATTGAAGAATGTGATACAGGAAATCAAAACCTCCCTTGAAAGTATTAAAAGTAGGTTAGACCAGGCAGAAGATCGAATCTCTAATGTAGAAGACAAAACATCTGACCTAGAGAAAAGTATCAAGAAGATTGAGAAAACAACCATGAAAAATGAGGACAATATACGAGGAATACTCAATGCCATCAACCGCCCCAACATCCAGATAATTGGTATTCCAGAAGAGGAAGAAAATAATAAGGGCCTAGATAATTTATTCCATGAAATCCTGGAAGAAAACTTTCCAAACCTAGAAAGGCATTCAAATATCCAGACCCAAGAAATACATAGGACCCCAGGTAGAATCAACCCAAGAAGATCCTCTCCAAGGCACATCATAGCCAGACTGGCGAAAACAACAGACAAAGACAAGATACTAAAGTTGGCAAGAGGGAAACGTCAAGTTACTTACAAAGGTCACCCTATCAGGCTTACATCGGATCTCTCGGCAGAAACAATGCAGGCAAGGAAAGAATGGGGAAGCATAGTCAAAGTGTTGAATGAAAAACAATTTCAACCAAGAATACTATACCCGGCAAAATTATCTTTCATATGGGAAAAAAAGATAAAAACATTCTCAGATAAACAAAATTTGAAGGAATTTACCAACTCCAGACCAGTTCTTCAAGAGGTTCTGAAGGGAGTACTATACCAGGAAAACTAAGAAATCAGACAGACAGTTATACAAGAACAAAAAGCAACCAAGAAAATGGCTCACTTAATGATAGGATCAGGTATGGAAATATCGATAATTACATTGAATGTCAATGGATTAAATTCTCCAGTTAAGAGACATAGACTGGCTGAATGGATAAGAAAACAGAAACCCTCTATCTGTTGCCTACAAGAAACTCACCTTATGAATAAAGATAGACAGAGACTAAAAGTCAAGGACTGGAAAAAGATATTCCATGCAAATAGAAATCAAAAAAAGGCTGGAGCAGCGATATTGATCTCAGAAAAAATAGATTTCAAGACAAAGACTGTAAGAAGAGACAAAGAAGGGCATTATATAATAGTAAATGGAGTAATCCAACAAGAAGATATAACCCTTATAAATATCTATGCACCCAACTCAGATGCACATAAATATGTGAAGGAAAGACTGCCAGAGCTAAAAGGAGAGATAGGGAGAAATACTATAATTGTTGGAGATCTCAACACCCTATTATCTCCTTTAGACAGATCTTCTAAACAGAAAATAAATAGAGAGATACAGGACTTAAATGATACTATAAGTCGAATGGGCTTGACCGATATCTATAGAACTTTCCACCCTACATCCACAACATACATTTTTCTCACCCTGGCATGGAATCTTTTCAAAGATTGATCATATGTTAGGACACAAATCAAGCCTTTACAGATTCAAAGGCATAGAAACTGTCTCCAGCATCTTCTCTGACCATGATGGAATTAAACTCAAGATTAATTTCAAGAAACAACCCTGAAAATACACGAACACATGGAAACTGAACAACCTATTTATGAATGACTTCTTCACTACTGAAGAAATTAAGGCTGAAATAAAGCAATTTATGGAAACAAATGATAATGAGTACACAAGTGTCCAGAATCTATTGCAATCAGAGAAGAGAACAATATTAAAGGCATTTGAATAGGCAAAGAAGAGTTGAAAATATCTCTATTTGCAGATAACATGATGGTATACTTAGAAGACCCAAAGGTATTCATGAAAAAGCTTCTTGAAGTAATAAGTGAATACAGTAAGGTGGCAGGATACAAAATCAATATCCAAAAATCTATAGCATTTCTATTTATGAACAACAAGTTGAACGAAGCCGAGCTGAAGAAAGGAATCCCTTTCACCGTAGCCACAAGATGTATAAGATACTTAAGGATAAACCTAACTAAGAAAGTTAAAGACCTTTATAAAGAAAACTATGAAAATCTTAAAAAAGATATAGAAAGTGACATTAAAAAGTGGAAGGACATCCCATGCTCCTGGATTGGAAGAATTAACATAATCAAAATGGCAATTCTACCCAAATTAATCTACATGTTTAATGCAATTCCAATCAAAATACCAGAAAAATTCTTCACAGATCTAGAAAAGACAATCATAGAATTTGTCTGGAATCATAAAAGACCTCGTATTGCAAAAGTAATCCTGTGCAAGAAGAGCGGAGTAGGAGGCATATCACTCCCTGATCCCAAGATATACTATAAAGCTGTGGTGATCAAAACAGCATGGTATTGGCATAAAAACAGACATGTGGACCAATGGGATAGAATAGAGACCCCAGAAATAACCCCCAAAGCTTACAGCCAACTGATCTTTGACAAAGGATATCAGTCAATCCATTGGGAAAAGGAAAACCTCTTTAGTAAATGGTGCTGGAAAAACTGGGTATCCACCTGCAGAAAGATGAAACTGAATCCCCATCTTTCACCATTAACAACAATCAACTCAAAATGGATCAAAGATCTGAACCTAAGACCTCAAACAATAAAACTACTGGTGGAAAATACTGGGGAAACTCTGGGAGACATTGGAGTAGGCAAAGATTTCTTAAATAAGACCCCCAAAGCACAGGCAATAATCCCTAAAATAGACAAGTAGGTCTATATTAGACTAAAAAGTTTCTGCATAGCAAAAGACACAGTATCAAGTGTGAACCGAAAACCCTCAGAATGGGAAAATATTTTTGTTAAATATGCCTCAGACAAGGGACTGATAACCAGAATACACAGGAAACTCAAGGGCCTTATGTGAAAAAAAATGATTAACCCAATTAAAAGATGGGGAAATGAGCTGAACAAAAAATCTCTCTAAGGAAGACATATGAACAGCCAAAAAGCATATGAGGAAATGCTCAACATCCCTCATCATAAGGGAGATGCAGATAAAAACCACAATGAGATACCACCTAACCCATGTCAGAATGGCAAAGATGAAGAATATAAAAAGTGATAAGTGTTGGCGGGGATGTGGTGAAAAGGGAACCCTCCTACACTGTTGGTGGGAATGTAAACTAGTTCAACCACTGTGGAGAACAATATGGAGGTTCCTCAAAGATCTACAAATAGAACTACCATTTGATCCAGCAATCCCGCTTCTGGGTATTTACCCGAAAGACAGGAGAACGCTCAGTCAGAAAAGTGCTTGCACATCAATGTTTATTGCAGCATTATTCACAATTGCCAAGACATGGAACCAATCTAAATGTCCACAAACTGATGAATGAATTGGAAAAGTGTGGTATATATACTCTATGGAATACTACTCAGCCATAATAAATAACAAGACCTTGGAATTTGATAGAAAGTGGTCAGATACGGAGGATATATTGCTGAGTGAAGTAAGCCAGGCTATGAAAGAAAGATATTGTATGTATCCAATTAATATATACCGACTATCTGCACTCTATGGTAGAGAGCAAAAAATTGGAGGACATAAAAGCAGTGAAAGTACTTAACGAGAATAGGACAGTTGGAATGGGGGGGTGAGGAGAAAAGGATAGAGAAAGATAGCAAGAGAACAAGAGAGGCAAGACGTTAGTGAGAAACAGATATGGCTTATTACCTCTTGATGATGACATGTATAGTATTCTCAACTGGGTTGGTCTGAGAAATATTTCATGATGGGTAAAGTCTTTTTACAAGCAAAATGAGAAATAGTGATTGACTGTTTTAAAAAATAATTAGAATAATAATAATAATGATTGGAAAAAACATAGAAAAGATAATGAATGATGAAGTGGGGACATTAATGTCTCTGTATTGACTGACATGCATGGCATTCCCTTTTGAAAAAGCAATGTAATACACTGTAAAATTATATCTAATCCAATGTAATATAAAGAAGATTATGATGATAATAAAAATAAAAATAAAATAAATAAAATAAATAAATAAATAAATAAATAAATAAATAAATAAAAAGGAAGTCCCAAAACAACCTGTGGCCAAAACCCAATCCCAGCCTTAATCAGCCAAACCCTTTCTGACCTACAGACATGTGACCAAGAAATAAATATTTGTTATTGTATGCTATGAAAGTTTGTGGTTGCTTGTTATGCAGCAAGAGCTGACTAATTCCACAATAGTAGCAATGAGATATGGCTTAAATATACCAGTCAGTATACAAAGATAAACAGGTTGTATTCTAAAAAAATAAAACTAAGTGAGTACCCAAGTATTTGTACCAGGGTTGGTTTTATTTTAAATTTTAATAAATTTTCTGCAAGGTACATGTTAATAAATCTCTAACTTAATAGAAAAAAAATTAAGCTCATATGGATAATATAAAGGGAATCTTTTATATTAATTGAAGAAAATTCCCATTTGTTTTAGTAAGCATACTTGTTAAAACACAGGTTTACAAGTCGGACATGGGTTTGAGTCCAAAAGGGACAAAGAAATGTGGTATTATCTGTTAAAGATATTTTATAGTTTTATCAACTGGACTAGAGAGAAATGTTCACATGTTGAAATATTCACTTTGTAAGCTAAATAATGTGATTGAATGTATAAAAGAAAATGAAATTAAAAAAAAGAGTTGTGTGACCTTGGGTAAATTAATAAAAAAAAAAGATAGAAGTGTTTTCTTTCTTTCTTTTTGCTTTTTTAAAATTTTTTTAGAGAGAGAGTTTTGCTATACAGTCTGTAAGTGTAAACTTGCTGGAGAGAGACAGAGAGACAGAGAGACAGAAAGCAAGATATCACCTCTCAGGAGGGATGGTAATGCTGCAATCCTTTTTCCTCCATTTTCCTCTCATGATTTTGGGCATGCATGCACACATGACCCGTGTGTTTCAAGCCACCAGGTCTGGGACTCAAATCCCGGTCAACCACTTGGGAGTCCAGTGCTTCAACCAGTATGCCACCAGCTGGCCCCAGAAGAATTTTCTGAGTAGAAACAAAAGCAAAATTTCCCTACTAACAGAGCTATAAACTATTATCTATACCCTAACATCTATTTTACATGGTAAACAAATTTTTTTCTGCTGAGATCAATTTTTACCTAATTTATACAGATATTCTACAGATGAATCAGCGATGTTTTGGGCTCTACAAATTAATGACTAATATTGAAAATGAGATTTTATTTTTTCATGAGGATGAACTCACTTTATGGTCATATGTAGAAAGATTCATTGGTTTCTTTGTTAATAAAATCAAAATGAACTGTATATTTGAGGCTAAATTGGGAAATAATCTGCCTTTTTCCTCTTAGGCCTACATCTGTCTGTTTCCACAGACCCTTTTTTTCTATTATATTATATAAATGTTTAATACGTTCTTGCCAAAATGTGTTTAAGGAAAATGAATAGATCAAGATTCTAACACTTGAGGGGCAAGGAAGGAAAAAAAGGAAGAAGGAAAACAGTAAGGGAGGTAAAAAAGAAAGGAAAGAGTGAGGAGGGTTGGTCCCAGATGCAAGGAAAGTACACTAATGAATTTACAAATGTTGTAATAAACTGACAGTATATGAAATTCAATATGGTTACACTTAAGGAAAATCAAAACCATTTTAAAACCATAAAAAAATTCAGTGGAAAATAGTGATGAGCACGTAATTTGTGTCTCTGTGTTTACAAACTATGATAGTTATTAAACAGGAATTATCTGAGAACCTCAGACTTGAGTTTATTTCACTTTGTAAAATATATGCCTCCTTTGCAGCACTATCCAGGGTGTAATAAATCAATGCTGGATTGTAAAAGGTCATCAATTCAGAGCATTGTTAGTAACTTAGGTAAGTCTTAAATTGCAAGTACATAAATCAGTCCATGCCTTTCTAATGTTAACGCTGAATTATGGTGAATAAGACTATAATTGGGTATTTTATAAATAAACTAATAAGGTCTCTTCACATAAACAGATGGTACAAAGAAGCTCCCAAAGGAGTTTTATCATTATATAATATATCCTTTAATACAAAAGTGCATAATTTCTTGGCCCAGCCTCTGTGACAGTTGGTAGTGTATTGAACGGCAGTGCTGGGAACCACTGGGCAGGCAGCAGTCTCGCTGGCTGCTCTACCTGCAACGTGATGGTGCATACTTGTATACAAGATCCTGATGAGCTAGAAGAATAGGGGAGAGAATCCCAGCAGGATAGCATATTATCCGGGGTGCTTCTCTTTATGTTTCCTTTTTCTCTCTCTTTTCCACTTACATGTATTCTCTATCATAAATTTTAAAAATAAGTAAAAAAGAACAACTTCTAGACACCCCCTTCTCCCAACACATACACACACACGCACACACACAAAGGAAGAAAGAAGAAGGGAAAGAAAGAAATGTGACGATATTTAGGAATATCTTTAAGAAGTACTCGTGCCTAGGGATTTTACTGAAAATTCCGAGCAACTGAATGACGTGAGCTCTGTACTGATGATAGCAACATTGTGCCTCTTACCCACCTCCAAAGAAAGTTCAATGAGAAGTAGTTGAATATTTGTTCAAATAATGACTTATTTGAGTAGTGGTTGTGATTGTACTCTCTCACTGGATGTGTGCGATTTTACCTTAATGTTACTTTAACCACCCTTCACCCCCATGGTATAGATGAGGAAGTGTGTTTGAGAAAACTTAGGTGACTCTCTGAAGGCTATTCCAGTCTAGGAGTATGTTGAAGAAAGGGCAGGTCTCTGATTACATCCTGTACATTGAATTGCTTATTATTCTAAAAAATCATTTTTAAGACGGTTTTGGAGAAGGCTTTAGAGGTCTAGGTTTCATATTGTTAGTTTTCAAGCCAGATAGAGTAAATGGGTTGGTGAGAGGTAAAAAGGGAAGGAGAGAGGATACGGTTCTTTGGAGAGCTTCCCTTCTATTCCTCTGCTTCCAAATAGTGTCAGCCACAACAGATGTGAACAATCGACGAGGCTGACAAAGAGAATCTATTTCTGTATATTTCTAGACCCTGATTTTAAGTTTCAACCTGGAAAGAGTAAATGTTTTCTCTTTTTCTTTCTTTTTATTTATTTAATTTTAATTGCCAGAGGATGCATGCTCTGGTAAGAGAGAAAGAGATGGAGAGAGAAAGAGAAAGAAAGTGAGAAAGCACGTTCCCCCATGGGGAATGGTCATGACAAAATCTCTTGTCTTCCTCATTTCCTCCTTTCAGAATTTTGGAGAGCACGCACTGTCTGGTGTTTTCTCTTTCTCTATGTTCCTTCCTCAGTCCTTTTTCTCCTTGTTCACTCACTTCTTTCTATAAAAGGAGAAGAGAAGGAGGAAGGAAAGAAGGAGAAGTGGTGTGAGAGGAAAGAAAGAGTTAGGTAAGGAGGAGGGGGAAAGGAGAAGGTACTCACTGGTGAAAGTAGAAAAGGTGCCACAGGGCTTGTTTTTTTCTATCCCCACAAAAACAAAACTTTATTTTGAAATAAGTTTAGGTTTACAATGACTTGTAAAGGTAGTACAGAATTCTAATTCAGTCTTCGACCACCTTCCCATAATTTTAACATCTTATACAGGGCTTGTTTGGCTCGGACTCTGCTTGGCTTTTTGAGATCTACCTCTTCTCTCCTCAGGTGCTCCTCACTCTTCTTGCTCCTTGCTCTACAGGGGCAAGCTAGGGTTGCCCTGTGGTCAGTAGTGCTATAGTGATGCTGTATAAGTCTACGGGTGGCTTCTAGGTCTAGATTTGAGAAAGGAAGCAGTGGAGGCTCGTCGTGCTTGCCAGTTTAACATCATAGGGCTGCTCATTTATCTCTGGCTTCTAGTTTAGAATCCAGAGGAAGGGTTAGATAAACATTTCCAGAAACTCAATATACTCTTTGTATCATTATTATTAAAACATTTGGTGCCCTGAAGAAAATACATTAATAAGGTTTGATCTACTTGAAAGACTAATGTAATTTTAAGAAGATAAAAGTATGTTTTCAATGTTTTCTCATGGCTACAAATCTAAAATGGCAAAATTTCCCAATCTTGATTTTATAGACTTATAAGTCAAAGGCAATAATCAAAACTGGATAATTTTTATGAAAGTTTTGCAGCCTGACAGTATTGCTCTACAAACCGCAAATTTTTGACACATCATGGTTTAAGAATATGCTTTCACAATGTCTAATTACTCTCTGATAAAAAGGCAAGAATCTGCTTTGAATCCAAAGCTTCCATCTGTTAGCAAGATTGCCTCAATGTGAATTTACTAATAATGAATTTTATGGGGAAAAAAAGAACATTTAAATTAAAATAAGAGGATGTGCTTTTTGTTTTCTTTTAGGTTGTACTGTGGTTATAGCCACAAATTACACAAATTACACAATCTTCATCATAGACCATAGTCCCTGACTAGGCACTCTCACTGCATCCTCTACTTTTTGTTTCTAGTTGTTATTTTTGCTGGGTATTTAAGTATTTAAGAAGTTATTGGTATAATCATGGTTGATTGACTGCAATCCTCAGTAGACTGGAGGCTCCATGAGCAGAGAGATCATTATTTGTTCATTATCACATTTCTGCTATCCAGCATAAAGCCTGAAATATGACAAGTAGGTAAACCTCAACCAAAACAACATGTCATATTTTTGATGCAGATACAGATATTAGAAATAGCTATATTTAAGCCAGTCATCAGAGATTTGAAAGAGTGTAAATCATTGCCACTCTCTGCAATAATGTTTGATTTTTATCTTGGAAAACATATTTACTTTTCATAGTCCTAAATCATGCTAACCAGAGAAAATCCAAGCAAAGCTTATAGGACAATGACTGGAACATAGCAAGTATTCAATAAATCTTACTTATTAGTATTGTAATCATTATAATCATTACTATATGCCCATTGCATCCTTGACAAAAATGTGAAAACTTGCTATCAAAAGTAACCACAAAACCTATATAATTTCCCAGTGTTACCTACAGTCCTTCTCATGCCTCATTCTAGCTACAGAAATTATTTGAGAGTCCTCCTGAACAGCAAGCCCACTAGACTCCCTCTGCTTTGCATATGTCATTTGCTCTGCCTGGAAGATGCTTTTCCTAACCTATTCAACACACTTAGGTCCTTCTCCAAAGCCTCCATATCAGAGATTCCATGTGTGTGTCAGGACATGTTGAACACAGTACTTCCAGTATGTGTCTTGATTTTTTTGTTCCCCTTCCAAGTTTCTAGAACAACATTCAGCATGTATTAGACATTCAAGAAATACCTATTTTGAACATACATGAATCAACCAAGCAGGTCAGGTTCACTTTTAACATAATGTGGATTTCCGTGTAGAGCTTTGTAGTGGTTTCAATTTTCTTTTTCAGGATGGCTTTATTTCCTAGGAATGCTTATTGATGCTGCCAAATATGCCCATTTCTACTTCCTGCCAAGCCTTATCAGATGTAGATGTGCCACTAAGTCTTTGTGTCATCCAATATTTGCTGCCAAGACTGACTTTACCAAAGACTAGAAAGAAATTTATCTTCTCTCAGTGCATGTGAAACACACAAAATATAATTGGAGATGGAATTTTCATAGACTATCCAGAAATAAGAGGACAAGTTTCTGAGCTCCTTGAGGGGAAAGGGTCCCTTGGATCCTCTTGTTAACTTTAGGAAGGTCACAGCCTTTAGGACCTGGCATATCTTCCCAGAGAAGCTGAGGGCTCCCTTCTGTAGAGTATGCTAGAGTGGGAAAAACTCAGAAAGAATTGAATGTATACATAGCGTATTTCTCTCTTAGTGACAATGAATTCTTTAATCTCAGTCCAGTTTTATTGAGTATTTCCTTTGTCTGAAAATTTGGGATATTGAAAATAAGTGTTGAAATAAAAGCCTTAGGATAGAATGCATTTGCTAAGCTTTCTATGACTGATGTCTTAAGTTCCTACGTGATAATGTTCAGTTGCAATCGATACTGGGGTGGGGCTAGCAGAACCAAGTAAGCAATGTCCATAGTCCATACCACCACTATCAACATTCCAGCTTATCCTTAACTAAAGGGTTTCCTGGGACCTGGCTGGTTAGATCTCTCTAGCTGCTACACTTAGAGCATGTTTGGAGAGGTTAACCAACCAGAAATACAATGTCATAGTCATCGCATCACTTGAGTTATACTCCTGAAACAGAGTAAGTGAGAAGCTATTTTGATGTAGTATCTAAATTTGTTTTTACTTTGCTTTTGGAGAGATGATAGAGCATGATGCATCCTGGTTTTGATCCCAAAGCACCTGCATCCAAATCCCAGCAATACCATTTATTTTCTTATTGACTCCTTATGAAGGATCAAATTAGGTAATATATATATATATATAAAGTCCTTCAAATTATGTTTATTATGATTACATTGTTGTCACAGTAATTACTATTACTACTATTAATTACCTTCTCGATTCTTCAGTTTCCTTATCTGTAAAATGGAGATAATACTTCAGAAGGTTGATAATAAAATTAAAAGAGATAATATATGTACAGTGATTGGCAAAGAGTAAGTCCCTAAGTTTTACTCAGCAGCATTATTATTATTATCATTATTGCTAAAAGGTGTTGTTATTTTTATTATTAATTTATGTGTTTAATTTTAGTTTCAAGACAGAAAAGTAACACTCATGGATACAAGCTAATGCTTAATATTCTTGGAAAGCTTTAAAATTTCTAGTATTTCCTATAAGTTTCCTTTATATTGTAACTTCAGCATCTAATAAATTATCTCATAACACCAACTGTCTCAGATAGTGATATTGCTGTGAACAGTTCTCTCTCTCTCTTTGACTCTCTCTAGAATGGCTTGCCCATCAACACAGGAAAAGCACATGGACCAACAGAGGCAACAGTGAGTTGTTGCACTATTCCTAGTGTGGTTGTCATAGTGTGGTTTTCAGAGGTTTTCTTAAAATTTTAGGCAAGTTATTAGGGCAATTGACTTTCTTCTTCTTTTTCTTTTTCATTTTTTTTTTCTCCCCATCCTTCCTCAAATTTTCATTTCCTACAATTCAGGAACTGTTTAGCTGTACTTTTCCCTATAAATCTAAAAAAAACATATTAAAGTAGATCTACACACACATAAAATGTTTTTCAGGAAAGGAAACAAGCAATTTTTTTTTTTTTTTGGAGAGGTTTTTGCTATAGGGCGCGTGCACTCGCCAGACAGACAGAGAGAGACAGAGAGATAGAAAGCAGGAAATCACCCCCCAAGGGGGATGGCCACGCCGCAATCCCTTCTCCTCCATTCTCCTCTCGGGATCTTGGGCACGCACGCACACGCGCCCGGCATGAGTTTAAGCCGCCGGGTCCGGGACTCGAACCGCGGTCGACTACGTGGGAGTCCAGCGACATAGCCATTACACTAACTGCTGGTCCCTCAAGCAATTTTTTAAAGCAAACATTCATAACTAATTAACCAATGCAAATGCCATATTTGAGTTTAGGAAGAAAAGGAAGGGAAAGCAGAAAGGTGAAAATTACGAACAAATTGGTAGAGTCTGGCAAAACCTTTGAGGCTCCCAAGAAAACATTTTCAAACATTCCAAAATTGAAATGTCACTATAGATTTTTTTCATGTTTCCATAAACATGAAAGTCATAGGCATTGTAGTTCAGTAGAAAAAGAAAACCAGAAGGCTGGTTTGAGTATTTAACTATAACTCTAGGCTTACGTAAATACAAATCAGTCTTAGAAAAACATTTGATACCATCAGTTTTATAACACAGGTAAGCATATCCAGCCTTTTAAAGTCTCCAAAAAGGTGTGGTATTGAGGAAGGAATGTCTGTACTCATATGAACTCATTGTACAGTAGAAAGACTTAAAAGTAGCTCTACCTGTAAAAAAATGTGCAAACTTGCCACAGCCAGATATCAGATATTTACAGGTGGCTTAAGCCTTGGTTCTTATAAATATATTTGGATGCTCAGTTCATTGACATCCTACGGTTGGATTTGGAGGATTCTGCCTAAAACCAAAGGCATGAGGCCAATACATGCAAGAAGATCAGTTTTATTCCATTTCTGTAATTCGGTCCTGCTCAGAGTAACAAAAAAGGCCCTGAAAGGTTTAGGCTTCCAGTTAAAGACAGGATTTTAAGCTGAGCCATCCTATAGCTTGTCATGAGAGAGGGAGGAATCAGAGAGAGCACTGGCAGTGTGCCATATGAAAATCCACACGCCAAGTAGAAAGGACGCCTGGCGAACTATTACAGGCAGGCAGACTTACACAAGAGTAGGATCAATTTTTCTGAATGCCATGGAAAATAAGTAAGCTTTTCAAAATTTTAGAAGTTAGGTAGACCCATTGTCTAAGAAGTGGCTATGCCTTAGGAATTCCTTGAAGTATTTTCATGCAAGTAATTTATGAATAAAAGATGATTTCTGAAACCCATTGTGAGTTCAAAGAATCACCACTTTTCAGGGTGTGTTCAGGAAATATCAGTAGTAAAATTACTCTGCGCACTGAACATGCAAATAGAAAATATGCATTTCTCTTTCTAGGGAGCAGAGGTATTTTTAAGAGTAAAGCTAAGTTTAGCCCTCGTATTTTATGCAGAATTCATGTGTGGGCAGGTTGACCAATGCTACCTCCACACTTTATCCATTATGTCACCTTCCAGCAAACATGTATTTACTTTTCTCTCTGTTTTTCTCAAGTCTTACAATGTTGATCTATCACAGAATGTAGGAATAGCTCGATTAGATCTATATAACAAGACCATTTCTCAAGAACTTGCTTTTGCTATTATTTGCTAGATTTGACTGCTTGTAGCATTTTTCTAAGATCCTCAGTCTAGTTTTTTTTTTTTTTTTTTTTTTTTTTTTTTTAACAGTGTGATTGGACATATTTAATATCAGTGTCCCCATTTGACTTCTTCAACCAGTGGAATAAATAAGATCCTGACCAACAGGAACATCATCATCAAGAAATATTTACTAATCATTTCATATGCTTTGGGAATACATTTAATATCTACTGTTCAATCAATTGGTCAATATTTATTTTGTCCGTAATATATTCTCAGGCACTGCTAGGAGCTAACTATATGTCTCTCTTCTAAAGTACTAGACAGTTATTACCTACAATATCTATATTATTCATTTGGATAAAAGTCTTCTATGAGTCAGGTATTATGCTAAATGTTTTACGCACATTATTTTTAATCTCCAAAAATATCTCTTCATAGTAGGACTTATTCCCTCTATTTTATTAAAAAAAAAGACATTGAGGGAACTGCACAGTGGCTCAGTGGTAAAATGTGATGTTCTATGTGGCTGATTCACATGGGAAGGTTTCAGGCTCACCTCTGGACACCTACTTGAGTATGCCAGGCATGTGTATGCCCATGATCCAGGGCTGGCTGGAGCTGAGGGTGAATTATAGTGTCAAGACCCTGTTGGGTATATTCTTCTCACATTCACACTCGTAGAAGAAGTAAGTTAAAGTGAGTGACATAACTACAACCACAGATATAATAAGTAGGCAAGGGGCTTCCTAAACTGAGATGCTTTGATGCCACAGCTCAACTCTTTTTATTAGACCACATATTTAGGGTTGCCTGCCAAGTTTTTCTGAAAAGTCTTCATGGTCGGGGAATCATAGCTGGAAATTTCACTGGCTAGTATGGTGTTACCCAGGATATAATTGCTCAATATATTCTTACTTGTCTTTTGATTAAATAAAGATCTGGGTCATTGATTTTAGTTGATGAGTCGGCAAGGTTATGGACTGCACAAAGAAAGGAACTAGAAAAAGCCACAGAAAAGAAGATAATTTGGTGGCGAAATTTATGAGCAAGAGATAAAATCTGTAGGCAGATGATTATTGTTACTTATGAATTTGAAAATTGTTCTTTGTTGAGAATATTTTCCAGGGAGAAATGGAATATTCGCACGGTAAACTGGACTCTTTCTTCATCCTATTATGTCTCTCCCTTCCTCCGTCCCTCCTTCCTTCCCTTTTTTCTTCTTTCCACATTAATTAACTACTGATATGCAAGACTTCATCTTAAATGCTGAAATTGTATTGATGAGTCCAAGAAGTACATATAAGGAGATAGCATAAAATATAATCAATTATTTACCACATGCTAAGAGAAGAAAAGCTTACTAAGGTATTGAATTAAGTAAATTTCATGTATATATATCACAAAATTTAAATTGGATGTGTCGTAGAGAATAGCTGGTGGCATGGTGGTTAAGGTGACTAGATCCCACATGGAGAACTATATAGATCCAGCGACCTAGAAGTACCAGGCATGAGTGCATGCATGCTCAAAATCCTGAGAGGAGAATAGAAGGGAAGGGATTGCAGCATGGCCATTTCTTGAGAAGGGCTTTCTCATTTTCCACTCTCTCTCCCTCTCTCTTTCTCTCTTCCTCTCTCTTTCTCTCTCTCTCTCTGGCAAATGTACACACCCTATAGCAAATTTCAAAATAGTGTGTGTGTGTGTGTGTGTGTGTGTGTGTGTATATATATATATATATATATATATATATATGCTGTATATGCACATGTATATATGTACAACAGATACACACACACATACACACACATACACACAATATCTGATGTGTTTTTCTTTTTTTAAATCTATTTATTTTACATTCATTCACTGAACATTATCACAGCATACAAAATGCAATTTCCCATCTAGAATACCTAGTGTATTCATACATATTATCATCAGCAAATAATTTTCCATTTCTTGTTTCTTATATATTTATATATGTATTTTCCCCATATTTTTCACCCTCTGCCATTTCCCACCCTCTTACCACACTGTCTCTGGTATCTGCAGTTGTTTTCCATTCCTCCCACACACACATTTTATTGATTTACAAAATACCTTAATTAATCTGACTACTTTCAATAGCAAGTTCAACTGATATATGCACATATCTATGAACACATGTTTGACTGTAGTCATTCAACTCTGTGAGTATAATGAATATGCTGATATGTCTTCAACCGTCTGGGGCTGATATCTGAATCATAGTTAACCATGTGGGATCTGACTCCCAATGTATAATGTAAAACCACTATGCTATGGGGCCAATCCAACTCAAGACCTCTTTATATAACAACTAGAGTACTTGTATAATGTCTATTGCTTCACAATGCTCAAAGGGTTATAACATAACCATTTGTTTTTTCTTGAAGTAATCTGAGGTCTTATTTTTCAGGTGAGCTGACACAGGTTAAAGAAGGCTCCATAACCTCCTCATGATCATTCAAAGTGAAAGTCAAATCTTGGACTTTTGAGCCTAGACTCATCATATTATTGATTGATGACACAGAATTTATAGTGCGACTCTCACATTTAATTGGCCTAAATTAAGAAACATTTCCTTCCACCACAATATAACAGAGTTATAGGGTTGAGTGTAGCTCAGGAGAGAGTGTGAGCTGTGTAGAAAGTTGGACCTGAACCCACTATTTGCCAGTTGAGAGTCTTTGCTGAAGTTAAAATTAAATTTTCTAAGTTTCAGAGTCATCATATTTTAAAAAGAAATACTTCAGGTCTGTTGCATGAATAATACAGATTCATGTAAAAGGCCAACTCATACTTCCCCCAAATGGAAGGCATTCTGATTATTAGAGTAACATTTCATACAAGATAAGGCGATTCAAAAAGGAGAGAGTATTGTACAGTACATTCAATCTGTCCAAGGAGACATCAAAGAAGAGATGAAATTAATTTGGCCTTTAAAGAATGATTTTAATGAATAAGCTTTAGGTTGGCCAAAAAGAGAGCTGCAGACAGAGGATGGAACAAAGACAAGAAAGAAAATAATGAAAATTGAAGAAAAAGAGATGACCAATCTGACAAAGGAAGATTCAGATAAAGAATCATAGTAAATAAAGCAGAATGGTGAAATGAAGATAGTTGAAATGGACTTAGATGCCAGGTTGAGAAAATGTGACTTTTGATTTACCTTCTACCAATTTCTGAAGCAGAGGGCAACTTAATGAAAGTTATATTTTTAGAAGGAAGTTCTAAATTCTAGAATATAATGGATGAGAAGAATTTGGAACAAGAACCAGGATTACCAGGATTATTGCAATTGTTTTTACACATAAAAAAAATGGAAAGTAGACAAAAGGTCTCCTAATATGTCTCTTCAGATGTCCCACAGGCACTTAAAAAATCCATATTTCTGTCACAGTTGAGGTGAAGTTCTCTGCTAAGTGCTCCATTGACTGGGATCACTTTTGAAGCCTGCGTTCAATTGCCAGTTCAACCTGAAGGTCAGGTAAGGTCATGTGCATTTGTAATCCCTGTGACTCAAGAGCTGAGGAGAAAAATCAGAAACTTGAGTCTAGCCTGGGCAAATAATGAGATTCTATCTGAAAAAGAGCTTGGGTGGTAGTGGTATATGTCTCTCATTTCAACTGTGAGGCTAAGGCAGGGAAGTTATGACATAGTGAGACCTTGTCTTAACACAAAAAATTCAACATTTCCCTAACTTCTTCAAATCTCACTTTCATCCTTTATGACTCTTTTTGCTCCATCAACTATTTTATCTTCCAGATCTAGGAATTATTCTTGACTCTATTATATCTTGCATTTCTGCCATACAGTCACAAAATCTAATTTCATTCCAATTGATAAGTGTCCTCTTTTCCAATCCCATGTCCACTGCATATTTGTATTGAGCATCCACTCTGAAGTAGGCCTTGTGCTAGGCATTGGGATGTGGTAGAAATGAGGCTGATGGTCTAGTGCAGATGTCGGTCACTGAGCAAATACCCTGGGTGTGATCATTCCTACAGAAAAGTACAAGTCCTATTGTATATCACAAGGTTCATTTGAGGGGTCAGTGAAAAATATCCTGGAAAAGTAGCCTTAAAACTGAAACATAGAGGATGAAAAGAAGTTAAATGATAGGAGAGAAGGAACAAAATTCTAGAAAGGAAGAATATTATCTACAATGGTCCTAAGTCAGGAAAGGACATGACATATGTGGGAAAACAGAATTCCATGACACTAACAGAGACCAGCTTACATCTGTGTGGATTTTTGCTAACTACCAAAATTGCTTAAGTGTTTTATGTCCTTCTGTCTTGGATTACTCTCATCATGCTTTTACCTTGCTGCTAGAAAGACATTTCCAAAAAATAAACCTTATCAAGCCACAGATTTCACAGTGGTTTCACACTGTCCACACAGTAAAGGAAAAACTCTCAACATGGTGCAGTTTCTTTCTCTCTGTCTTCTGCACCTCTTATCCTAAGTGCCAGTGATACAGTGAATACTCTTAAAAGGAGTTATACCTGTTTGTTCAATTTCTTTTGCCTTTGTCAGCTGCTGTTCCCTTTACCTTTGTCTGCCTCAGAAACTCCCACTCATCCTTTAGTGGAATTCATATTCCATATTCTCTGAACCAGAGGTCCACAGCCAGATCCAACCCTCTGCCTAGGGTTAGTGTACAACTCATGCACTAAAAATGGCTTTAACTCTCTGTTAAAGACTGAAATATAATAAAATCAAAACAAGAATAATATTCCGTGACATGTGACTCCTACATTCAAAAGTCTATGGCCACAAATGCAGTGGTTTCAGAGTACAGTTGTGCTCATTTTGTTTACACACTGCCTATGGCAGCTTTGGCCCTTCAACAGCAGAGCATAGTTACAACAGAGACCATTCTTCCCTCAAATTTAAAATATTTACTATCAGCCTCTTACAGAAAAAGATGGCTGACCCCTCCTTGAGTCCAATCTCTCCGGTGTGCTACCATTAGGTCCTCGCCTATAGAAAAATATTCTTCCTGGAGCAAATAACTTACTTTACTACCCAAAGGAAGTACCAGAAATGTTATTTTAAAAATACAGGCACATAGGGCCAGAATGTGGCCTGGTGGTTAAGGCAGCTGGATTCCACATGACTGGCTGAGCAATTCGAGTTCTGGACCTGGCAGCTTTAAAAACACAAGGGGCATGTGTGTGTGTGTGTGTGTGTGTGTGTGTGTGTGTGTCTGTGTGTCCAAAATCTCAAATGAAGGAGAAATGGAGGAGAAGGGATTGCAGTGTGATCATGTCCCATAGAAGTGCTTTCTCATTCTCTCTCTCTTCCTGGCAAGTGCACATGTCCTCTGGAAAAAGTAAAACTAAAATGAGAATGTAGCTTGACTCCCTATACCTTAATTTCCTCATCTGCATAATTTCATCATCTATATAATAACCATAACTCTCTCATTTCTGTGAGGATCGAAATAGCTAATAGAATACAGTATTAAAACAGTTCTGGTCACAAAATGTGCTCATTAAAAGTCAACTATATAGGGGACCAGCAGTTAGCGTAATGGCTATGTCGCTGGACTCCCACGTAGTAGACCGTGGTTCGTGTCCTGACCCGGTGGCTTAAACTCACACCGGGTGCGTGTGTGTGCGTGCCCAAGATCCCGAGAGGAGAATGGAGGAGAAGGGATTGCGGCGTGACCATCCCCCCTGGGGGGTGATTTCTTGCTTTCTGTCTCTCTGTCTCTCTCTACCTGTCTGGCGAGCGCACGTGCCCTATAGCAAAAACCTCTCCAAAAAAAATGAAAGTCAATTATATTCACATCTTTTCCACATCTTATATATTCTTCTATTTTCACACTTCATTGTATTTCAGTTATTTTCTCATTATCAGCTAGCTATGACTTTTTGAATGACGTGTTGCAATCCCTTCTCCTCCATTTTCCTCTTCGAAATTTGGGCACAAAGTTGCATGTTTTTTAAGTCACCAGGTCCAGTGACTCCAACTGCTTAGTCAATCATGTGGGATCCTGCTATCTTAACCACCACACTACTATCTGACTGCTAACTGTGACTTTTCTTTTGTGATGTTTATAAAGTGATTCTTCAATAAATATTTATTGAATGAACAAATAAAGGAATGTGAACAGAGTCATGGCCACAGAAGGAGAATGAACGGGGTCTGTGTTGAACTATGCTACTCACATAGACAGTCTTATGCTACTTTCTTTATGATCTTTAGTTGAGTTTAAAAATGCAATAAAACCAGGATCCATTTTTATTCAAATGTCAGAAATTGTGAGGGGTTATTGACCAAACTGGATGGATTGTATTACATATTAATATCTTACAAGCTCCAGTAACTTACTCTGCCTTTTTATTACCTTGAGAACCATTTTCTGACTTTTATTGAAACCATTATGGGCAGCGTTTTCATACCTTCCATTGCCTTTGTGTACTCTTGTGCCAACTTCTCTCTTCATGTCTCATCACTGATTTAAAGCCTGCATTTAACTCAACTCAGAAGTAAGAATAGTGTTACCACATAAGACATTAAAAATGATCCCAACCTTAAAAGAAACATATATACACACACACAGCCCATAGAATATATAGGGAAGATATCTTTTTTCATGTGCTAATATAGTGAAGATGTCAGCTTTATCCTAGAATGTGTCCATTGCTGAGACTTAGACCATTTGTCGATCATTTTCATTGAAATGTTGGGTTTGGTTCTTCAGAAATCTATTTTAAAATAAAGGATTTGCAAAGCTCTTGAGACTGCTTCATCTTGAGCAAAAGGAGTCTGGGGAACACATTTATGGCAGTAGCAGAAGCTTTGGTGGTCAGGGAAGAGAGGTGACTCTGAAGACAGTAGGATATTTACCCTTTCTTCTTAGGATCTTAGTATATTGAGTCATAGAAGCTTTCATTAAGGCCCTCTTAAAGACAGTGCATGGATGTAACAACAACAACAAAAACAAGAAAGAAAAGAAAGGAAGGAAGAAATGAAAGGAGGGAGTAGTGGGGGAGGGAGGGCAGCATGGAAGGGAGGAAATAAGGAAGGAAAAAGGCCTTCTGTCTTACTTGGGAACCTTGAGGTTAGAACAGATCCAAGTACTTCTGTAGCAGTGACTAGGATATGGGCTATAGCCCTGGGCATACACAGAAGTTCCTGCAGAGTTCTGTAGGAAGAGAGCTGTATCCAGTACAAATATCCACAAAGGATCAGTACACACTTGAACTTAAAAGGTCAAATGTTTTCTAGAAGATGGACTAGCTAACCTGAGACCTAAATTAAGGAGTGAGGAAGTTCAGGAATATTTACTACAAAGGCTTGGTCATGAATGAGGATCATGGGCCATCTGGGGAACTGCAACTCATTTAATTCTGACCACAACTATGAAATGGATTATTATATCCATTTAAAATGAGAAACTGAGGCATAAAGACATTAAGTAACTTGCCTTAAGCTACTTAGCTAAAACTTGGCAGATCTAGGATTTAAAGTCAGGCAGACTGACTCCTAGATCTGTGATCTTTACTTCCACTTTATAACATTCCTAGTCTAATAGCCACCTCAATTAAACATGCATCATAAGTTACGCACAATATTAAGTACTTTATATTAAGTACAATTGATTGAAATATTTCCCAGTTATCTTTAATATCTACCAAAACTTTGTGACATAAATCGGTAAAGGTCATTTATTTTGCTCCTGATTCTGCAATTTAAGCTGGACTCTGTTTTCCCTAGTGCCAATTCAGTTGAGGTCTGAGGATGTGCTTTCAAGATGGCTCCCTCAAATGCTGAGAGGTTATTGCTGACCAGGAGTGAGGACAACGAGCTTTCATTCTTCTTCATGTAGTTTCTCCATCTGGCCTGGCTTTAGCTTCACAAAGCTCTGACTGGGTTTCAAGATCAAGTATCCCAAAAGATAGCCAACTGGAAACTGAATTTTTTTTTTTTTTTTTACTTGCCTCAAAAGGCACCAAACACCACTTTCACTATATTCCAGTGGTTTAAATAATCTTAAGATCTTTCTAGGTCTATGAGGAGAGACATGGGCTCCACCTCTGAAAGAGTGGCATGGTTCTGGAAGCATATATGAGATTAAGAATATTGTTGTAGCCATTTGAAGAATAAACATTAGTAAGTTTTATATGATTTAATCTTCACAACATACCTAGAGTGTGAGTTGTTTGTTTTCATTGCCAGAGGATGCATGCACTAGCCGACCATTAAAGTGTCATATAGACTTGATTCACTGCCCCCAAATCTCTGTTCCACCTATTAATCCCATCCTCCCCTACAACCCTTAGTAATCACTGATCTCTTTATTTTCTCCAAGATTTTATCTTTTGTAGAATGTCACATACTTGAAATATCATGGAATTCATGTTTTTAAATTGGTTACTCTCACTTGGAAATATGCATATAAGTTTCCTCCATGTCTTGCCATGGGTTGATAACTTACTTTTTCTTAGTACTGCATAGTACGTAGCATTGAATGGATGTACCATAACTTATTTAGCCATCCACCTACTGAAAGACATCTTCCTTCCAAGTTTGGGCAATTAGAAATAAGGCTGATAAAAACATTGTGTGATGGTTTGTGTGGACATACATTTTCAGTTCTTTAGGATAAAAACCAAGTAGTAAAATTATTGAACCACATGTCAAGAATAAGTTTAGTTTTGGGACCAGCAGATAGCATAATGGCTATGTCGCTGGACTCCCATGTAGTCAACCACAGTTCGCATCCCAGACCCGGTGGCTTAAAACTCACGCCAGGCACATGTGCGTGCATGCCCAAGATCCCGAGAGGAGAATGGAGGAGAAGGGATTGCAGTGTGGCCATCCCCCCTGGGGGGTGATTTCTCGCTTTCTGTCTCTCTGTGTCTCACTGTCTGTCTGGCCAGTACACGTGCGCTATAATAAAAACCTCTTCAAAAAAGAAAAAAAAAGAGTAAGTTTAGTTTTGTAAGAAACCATAAAACTGGTTTCCAACATGTCTGTATCACTTGGAATTTTCAACAGCAACTAATAAGAGTTCTTATTCACCATATCCTTGTCATCACTTAATGTAGTCACTATTTCTGGATGTCGGCCATTCTAATAGGTATGTAGTGGTATCTTATTTTAACTTGCATTTCCCCAAAGACATATTTTGTGAAGAACTTATTCATGTGTTTAGTTGCCATCTATATATCATCTTTGGTGAGGTGTGTTTTAAGATCTTTGGTCATTTGTTTTTAAGATCATTTAAGTTTATTTATTTTTTAAGAGAGGAAGAAGGACAAGAACCTCCAACAAGGGTGGATTCTGCAATCCACCCTTAGTCTCAGCCAGCCTGAATCACAAGCACATCCATGTATACTCAGTGTGCTCAGAGAGGTCCTGAGATGTTATACAAATATTGTGGTTGTTCAAACTCAAGACCTCTCCTATATGGGTCTAGTTGTGTTAACACCATGCCACCACCTGGTCTTTTGGTCATTTAAAAAATCAGGCTATTTGTAGTTTTACTGATGAGTGTTTGTTTGTTTTTAAGAGAGATTTTTTTGCTATAGGGCTCATGCGCTAGCCAGAGAGAAAAAGTGAGACAGAAAACGAGAAATCACCCCCCAGAAGGAATGGCCACGCCTGAATCCCTTCTCCATTCTCCTCTCAGGATTGTGGGCATATACTCACACATGCCTGGTGTGAGTTTCAAGTCCCAAGTCCAGGACTTGAACTGTTCTTGGCCTTGTGGGAGTCCAATGATGTAACCACTATGCCATCTGCTGGTCCCTATTATTGAGTTTCATGAGTTCTTTTTACATTTTTCGTAACAATTTTTTATCAGGTATGTCTTCTGCCAGGATTTTGTTCTATTCTAAACTTGTCTTTTCATTCTTTTAACAATACCTTTAACAAAGCTTAATTTTTAAATACATCTTGTCAATTCTTCTTTTGATGGATTGTGCCTTTGATGTTGTATCAATGAAGTCATCACCAAATCAAAAGTTCATCTACATTTTTTTCATATATATATTTTTGGATCCTTTTGGAGTTTTTCATTTTACTTTTAGGTCTGTGATCCATTTTAAGTTTACTTTTGGAAAGGTTTAACATATGTTTATAGATTTTTTTTTTTTGGCCTGTGAATATCCAGTTATTCTGCAACATTTATTGAAAAGAATATATTTTCTCCATTGTAATGTTTCCCTCCTTTTTAAAAGAAGAGTCAAATATAGATATGTGGCTCTATTTCTGGGCTGTCTAATCTGTTCCATTGATGTATATTTCTTTTTTTTCCTTATTTTTTTAACCAGTACTACACTATCTTGTTTACTGTAGCTTTATACTGTAGCTGTATTTGTCTTTTTTTAAAAAAAAAAAAAAAAAAACAGTACTACACTATCTTGTTTAGCTTTATAGTAAGGCTTGATGTTGAGTAATGACAATCATCAACTATTCTTTTCTCCTTCAATATTTTGTGGCTATTCTGGATCTTTGTATAGAGACTAAAAGCTTTAGAATTAACCATAAAATAATTTTCTGAGATTTTTTATTGAGATTTCATTGAATCTGTAAATCAAGTTGAAAGGAGCTGAAATCTTGATAATACTGAATCTTCCTTACCATGACATGGAACACATATATTAGCATTGACTTAGTGCCTTGATTTCTTTCTCTTTTTTTAAGGTTTTTGTCATAGGACATATGCGCTTTCTGGAGAGAGTCAGAGGGAAAGTGAGCAATCACTCCCCCAGGGAGATGGCCACACATCAATCCCTTCTCCCCCATTCTCCTCTCAGGATTCCAGGCATGCATGTACATGCGCCTGACACAATTTTCAAATGATGGGGTCCAGGATTTAAACTGTGGTTGGTCATGTAGGAGACCAATGCCTTAACCACCAAACCGCCTGTTTACCATAGTACTTTGATTTATTTCACCTATGTTTTATAAATCTCCTCTTGTAGTTCTTGTACATATTTTGTTATACATATCTACGTATTTAAATTTGGGTGTGCTGATATAAATGGTAATGTTTTTAACTTCAAATTCCACTTGAGTATTTCTGGTGTACAGAGTAGCAATTGACTTTATTAACCTTATATCCTGCAATCTTTCTATCATTGCTTATTACATCTATGACTATTTTTGATGATTCTTTAAGATTTTCTACCTAGATCATCAAGTCTTGTGCAACAAAGAAAGTTTCATTTATTCCTTCCCCAATTCATATACCTTTTAAATCCTTCTCTTATTGCATTAGCTAGGACTTACCATATACTCTTGAAAACTAGTGTTGAAAAGAGACATCTGGGCTTGTTCCTGGAAAAGTTTCAAGTTTCTCACTATTAAGAATGATGTGAGCTGTAGGTTTTTCTAGTAGATTTTTTTTTTCTTTTTTTGGAGAGGTTTTTGCTATAGGGTGTGTGCACTCACCAGAAAGACAGAGAGACACAGAGAGACAGAAAGCGAGAAATCACCCCCCAGGGGAGATTGCCATGCTGCAATCCCTTCTCTTCCATTCTCCTCTCAGGATCTTGAGCACGCATGCACACATGCCCGACGTGAGTTTAAGCCACCAGGTACAGGACTCAAACCGCAGTCGACTAAGTGGGAGTCCAGCGACATAGCCATTATGCTAGCTGCTGGTCCCATAGTAGATATTTTTTATCAAGTCTACAAAGTTCCCCTCTATTACTAGTTTTCTGGGAGGTTTTGTCATGAAAGACTGTTGAATTTTGTCAAAAAAAAATCTTTTTATTTACTTATATGATCATCTGATATTTCTTCTTTCTTCTTTAGCCTGTTGATATGATGAATTACATTAATTGATTTTGAAAAGTTCAACCAGCCTTGCATACCTGGGGTAACCAAATTAGTCATGGCTTATGATGGGACTTCAAACACTTCATGAAAAATAGGATGAAATGATAAATTCATTTGGTTTTGAAATTTGTAATCCATGAATAGTTTCTTTTAATAATATGTATATTTCATAAACTTTTTGATGATTCTGATGTAATTCTTTTTATTAATTGTGAATTTGATTTGCTAAAATTTTTTGAGGGTTTTTGAATCTGTGTTTATGACACATATTGGTCTATAGTAGGTATATGGACCTGTCCACAACTCAAGAGAAGACAAAACTCCTTAACACTGGAAAACAAAGCATACAAGGTCAGAAATGTTTTAGTCAAAAGTCATAAAATTCTATTTCACCAGTTCAAACTCATGTACTTTATCTGTTCTGTTTCAATCTTCCTGTCTAAATTCTGGAAGATAACGTTCAACTCTGGACTTGTCCCTACCATTAAGTTGGCCATTTTCTTAGCGGTTTTAGAACTCTTATTTCTGTGTGTCTGACTTTAGTTTTCCTGGGATAGCACTCTCTCTTCACAACTTCTTGGAGAGCTGGTCTGGTGTTGGTAAATTCTTTCAGGATTGTTTATCTGAGAATGTTCTTGGTTTTTTTTGTTGTTGTTGTTGGGTTTTTTGTTTTTTGGTTTTTTTTTTGTTTTTTTTTTTTGTTGTTTTTTTGTTTTTTTTCTGAAGAAGAGCGTTTTATTACTTGTATGTACAGAATGTTCTTGTCTTCTCTTCCCATATGAAGGATAATCTTGCTGGATATAGTATTCTTGGTTGAACTTGTTTTTCACTCAACACTTTGAATATATTTTCCTATTCTTTCCTTTCTTGCATTGTTTCCAATAAGAGATCCACTGTTAACCTGATGGGATAGCCTTTGTAGGTAACTTGACATTTTTCTCTTGCCAATCTGAGTATCTTGTCTTTGTCTGTGGTTTTGGTCATTCTGGCTATAATGTGTCTCGGACATTTTCTCGGGTTGATCCTATTTGGGGTCCTTTGTATTTCTCAGGTCTGAATCTTTGAATGCCTCTCTAGGTTTGGGAAGTTTTCTTCCAGGATTTTATGGGATAGATTGTCAATGCCCTTATTAGTCTCTTCACTTTCTGCGAAACCAATTATCCAGATATTTGGATGTTTAATGTTATCTAGTATTTCTCGTATATTATTCTCATTTTTTTGGAGTATTTTCTCAGTCTTCATGGTGGATTTATTAGTCCAGTGATCCTGTCTTCTACATCTGAGATTCGATTTTCTGTATGATCTAGTTTCCTTTTAATACTTTCAAAGGATGTTTTGACTTCCTGTTTTATAGCCTTCATCTCCAACAGTTCCATTTGATTCTTTTTTATGATGTGTATTTCCTCTTTCAGCTCTCGCAAGAACTTCCTCACCTCCTGGAACTCATCAGCTTTTTTCTTCTGGTGTTGATCGTCTCTCTTCTCTTCCATCTCTGCTAGCTTTGTCACTATGAATACTCTAAATTCTTTATCAGACATTTCCATGAGTTCCATTGTACTGTCTGTGGATGTAGAGAAGTTATTCTTTTCCCTTGGGGGTGATTTATTTTCTTGGTTTCGCATATTTCTTGTGCCCTTGCGGTGATTTCTAGTCATCTGATGGGTTATTTGTTTCTTCCTAATTTCTAGAAAATCAATCTGGGTGACCAGAGGCACACAGGAGGATGTGGTCTGCAAACTCTTCGGTGTTGGGCTTTTCTCTCATTGCATCACAGATTCTGTAGGAATTGAGGAGTATGAGGACCTGAATAGTATTTGGATTTTGGCAATTTTTCACTCAGACTTGTCTAGATAATCAGTGGGTGGAGGCTGAGCAGCAAAATACTGCAGTAAAAGAAAAAGGATAAGAAAACAGAGAAAAAGAGAAAGAAAAAAGAGAAAAACAGGAAAGAAAAGCAAATAAAAATTATTCATTTGTTAATTTTAAAAACCAAAAAGTGAAAACTGCATGGCACATAAGCATGCCACATGATATCACTATATCTCAGCTCTCATGGCAGGCTCAGTCTTCTTCTGACCTGCCCTCTCTGTTTGCCTACATAGGAGGGGGGAAGGGAAGGGAATTATTATCAAGATAAGGAGGATTTCAGAGCCAAGAGAAAACTTTACCTTAAAAATTTTTTAAAAAAAGAAAAATAAATAAAACGAAAAGATAGAGACAGAGAGAAAGAGTCAGAGAGAAGGATACAGGGGCTCTACCAGGATAAATTCTCAGTAGAACATCTTCATTGCCTTATTTTTGAAATCACTATATCTCAGCTCTCATGGAGGACTCAGTCTTCTCCTGTGTAATGCACTTTTTTTTATCCCTAATAACTTTCCTTATTCTAAAGTCTTCTCTGCCTGAAATTAATATAGAAATTTCTGCTTTCTATTAGTGTTAGCATGATATATTTTTCTCCATTTGTTTTACTTTTTATCTGTATGTATCCTTATACATAAAGTGGGCTTCTTGTGAACAATATATAGCTGTATCTTGCTTTCTAATCCATCTGACACTTCTGATTTTTAATTGATGTATATAGATCAGTGACATTTAAAGTACGTATTGATAGAGTTGGTTGAATATCTTTCATTATTCTTACTGTTTTCTATTTGGTATACTTGTTCTTTATTCATCTTTTTGTCTTTCACTAATTTATGTCCTTTGTGGTTTAATAAAATTTTATATTATTTTATTTTCATGGGTCATACAAGTACCTTATAAAAAGAAAATTAGGAAATCCCTCTTTCCTGGCTTTTGTATCTTATGTCATTCACTTCATTTATACATAAGCATATATTAATATACATATAGGTACACACATATACAATTATTTATACATTGCTGTTATTATTATTTTTAACAAACTTTATTATATGTTAAATCAGAATAAGAAAAATAAAGGTTTTGGTTTACCTTCATTTGTTAATTTTCCACTGCTTTCCTTTCTTTGTGTAGATCCAAGTTTGTGACCTGTATTATTTTTGTTCTCTTTAAAGAACTTTATAAAACGATTTCTTGCAAGGTAACTCTATTGGCAACAAATCTACTCAATTTTTGTTTATCTGAGAAAGACTCTATTTCTCTCCCTAAAATACACTTTCAGAAAATGTATCTATTTAGTTCATGAGTGAGACAAAGAGAAAGACAGACAGAGATATAGCATCCTCAAGAAGGTCCTGATGTTGCAATCTACCTGCACCTTTGGCCAGGCTAGAATATCGGCATACAAGCCTCGTGTACTCAGGAGGTCTCCAGATAAAAATCATCCACCTTCTCAAATAAATCAGCCTCACAGAGTGTTGTGTTTTACCTATGTGTCACCATAAGACCCCTATTTCTTCCCCAATTCTGAAGGACAATTTCACAGGATAAAAAATTCTAGGTTGATGAGGTTTGTTTCCTCTCAACACTAAATATTCACTCTACTCTCTTCTTAGCTGGTTTCCTAGGAAAAATTGGATAAAATTCTTATTTTCCTCCTCTATAAGTAAGGTAATTTTTTTTCCCATCTGCGTCTTTTGAGATTTTATAAGTGATTTTCTGTAGTTTAAAAATTATGTGACTAGGTATTATGAGATATTTTGTTTATTTGTTTGTTTTTTGGCATTCATCCTGCTAAATGTTTTCTGAGCTGCCTGGAACTATGAGACTAACGTACGAAAATTATCAATCATTATAGTTTCAAATGTTTCTTCTGTCCCTTTCTTTTTTTCTTCTTCTTCGGTATCCTCAGTATGTGTTTGCTACATTTTTTGTAGTTGTGCCACAGTTCTTAAATGTCCTGTTCAGTTTTTTTTTTTTTTTTCATTCTTTGTGTTATTCAATGTTCAAGATTTCAATTGATGTCATTTAGCTCTTTTCTCAGCTGTGCCTAATCTAAGGAGACCATGAAAAGGAGATCGTTATTTCTGTTACAGTTTTTTGATCTCTAGCATTTGGGGTAAAGTCAGAGGGTTCTTTCTTAGTATTTTCCTATTTTTCTAATTATATTACCCATGCATTCTTGTATGCTGTCTTCTTATCCATCAGAGCCCTTAGCATATGAAACATAGTTGTAAATTTTCAGTCTGATAATTGCAACATCTGTCATACTTGTGTCTGAATCTGAAATTTGCTCTGTCTCTTCAAACTGTATTTTTTGCCTTTTAGTATGCCTTGTAATATTTTTTTCAATGGCTGGACATGATACACTGGGTAAAGGAGCCTATTAATAAGCCTTGAGTAATAGGGTGGTAAGGTGGTAGGGCGAGCAAGTGTTCTAAACCCTATGAGAGGTCTCGATCTGTCAGTGAGCCTGTGCCTCTGAGCTGACCTTTGCATGTGCTTCTCAGTCATGTACCCCACTTAGATGAAACAAGATGCTAGAGTAAACTGAGATTTGGTATATCTCTTCACCCAGATCAGTCCATCTCTAATCTAGGGTTTAGACTCTGGTTAAATAGTATCTCCTGAGGGCAGGCTTTGTTAAGAACAGAATACCATATGTATTCCAAAAAAGTTCTTTTTCCCCTCCCTACTGCTAGAAGCCCAAGGAGATTTTTCTCTGACATTCACTGTATTTGGAATGCTCCTGGGGATAAAACAAAAATGTGAGAACTTCCCCTATGACTGAGTGCCCCAGAAACATTTAACTCTCACACTCATCCACAGGAACCTTCCAGCAATGCCTCATTTACAGTTCAGATTTTCCTCATTAATTTTATTCAGGTAAGGTGTGATTTTCTGTACAGATGGTCCCTGATTTACGATGGTTCAATTTACAATTTTCTGACTTTACAATAGTAAAAAAAAAAACTCATTTAGTAGAAACTGTACTGAGAGTACCCTTACAATCATTCTTTTTTTCTCTTTAAGTACTGTATTCAATAAATTACATGATTTTTCCATGTTTTATTATAATATAGGCTTTGTGTTAGGCCACTGTGCCCAACTATGGGATACTCTAAATGTTCAGAGGACATTTTAAGTAGGCTAGGCTAATCTATGAAGTTCAGATGTTAGGTATATTACGTGAATTTTTAGTTTAATGATATTTTCAATTTACAATGGACATAACCCCATCATAAGCCAAAAATAATCATCTGTGTGTGTATGTATGTATATGTATGTGTGTATATATATATATATATATATATTTATATATATATATTTATTTTTTGTCTATGCCTTCAATTTGTGGGCAGCCATTTTACCTGTGACCTTACTTCTCTATGAATCTAAAAAGAGTTACTAATTTTTCAGTTTGTTCATCTTTTCATTTGTTGTAGGAATGCAGTGGAAACTCCTAAGTTTCTTATTCATTTTACCCCCAAATGTTGTTCATGACTTCAGTATTGCACCAGAGGGAGCTTTGTTATTTGATTTGTTTTGTTCGATGAGTTCTCAAATTCCAAGTATTAACAATTTTTTCTAAATTATCCTTTAGGAAAAAAGGTTATTTAAAAAGCAAACCAATTATTTTTAGTAATATTGTTAGTTGCAAAAGCTGAAATAGGTAATATATTTAGAATTCGTCCTATATTCTATACTTTTTCATTTATTATTTTAATTAGAAATTTTTAATAACTAGAAGACACTTTAAAACTCACCACTAGCATCTTCCTTGTTTTATAGATAAGAAAAATGAATCTATCTATATAATTATAGAGATTAGCAATTTTTCCATTGGCCACTTAGTGACAAATCTCTAAGTCCAAGATACCCATTATTCTTGCTTTGTACCACTCTATTTTTCTTTCCACTTTGTTTACTCAAGGAAAAGAAGGATGACTGGGAAGCTCAAGAAATTAGTGGCTAATTACTGAAAATAGTTTTTCAGTACGTACTATATCACATGCCATGCTAGGTTCTGGCAATGTAGCATGAATAAGACACAGTTCTAGTCAACAATAGACATACCGGAGGAGATAACCTCCATGCTACATTAGAAGCCCATCAAGACACATGATAACCTGTGTTTTTGAGAAAAAAGACAAAATTCTCATGGACATATCCAGAATAGTTTATCTAAAGAATTTAAAATATGAGTTGTGTCTTGATAAATGGTTAATACTTCATTAGGGGTGGAATTGTAGAAAATAGAAACAATATAGACCAATCATTGAATTCTCATAAAAAAACTGCTATGGGACAGGTCATATGCTATACACCAAGGTACAAGAGTGAGCAAAATAGGTAAGGTCTCAGCTTTTGTGCATCTTTTTTTCCACTTTTTAAAATTCTCTTTCTCTCTTTTAATGTTTATATATTTCTTATATGAGCAAGAGAGACATAGAGAGAGAGAGGAAGACAACAATCCAGTCAGAGTCTTGACAGCACAATCCACTGTCAGTCCCAGCCAGACAGATCACAGGTACTCAAGCATTCAGTATACTCAGGGAAGCCTCTCATTGTGAATTGGGAACCTTCCCATGTGGGTCAGCCTTGCAGACTATCCATTTTACTCCCCATCACAGTTCATCCCTCTTTGTACATCTTTTATTCCAAGGGAGAATTCAAAGAGTTAACTACAGGGAATTTGTCTTTTAAAAGTGCAATGAAGGGAGAATGAAGGGAGACAGCAGGTGGTGTGGTGGTTGAGGCACTGGACTCCCACATGGCTGACCACAGTTGGAGTCCCAGACCTGATGTCTTGCTTTCTCACTTTCCCTTTCTCTCTGTCTCTTTCTGGTCAAATGAAAAAAAAAAAAAAAAAAAAAAGAATAAAATTAAATAAAATATTTTTAAGTGCAATGAAAATGTTTGGTAATGACTTTTAAATTGACAGTGGAGAAAAGGGAGGAGTAGGGATACTTCCTGAGGAAGTGACATTTAAGTTGAAACCTGGAGGATGGTAGGAGAGTTAACCACCCTAAGCAGAATATGGAGAAGAGGCAAAGGCAATACCATACCTAATGATTCTGAAGGGTAATCAGTTGTGTGAGAAGATAAGCAAAGCATAGTCTGGTCATAAAGAATGCGGATGGGAGTGGCCTACGGTTGTGCCGAAGAGGTAGGTGGGGCCAGGTCAAGAATGGTCTTGTAGGCAATGTCAGTGAACCACTGAAAGAATTAAAAAGACAAACAGGTAAAACAATAAAATTTATAGACTGAAAAAATAAATCACCGTGAGTCTACAGACAAAAAGCCACAGGGATATGAAAGATATGGCAAATTCAGGAATTAAAAGCTGGAGTTCAGAGTATAACTGGGGACTCAGGGAAATGCAGGGAGGCTGGAGTCAGAGCCTGAAGGAAGGCCCTTTCATCTCAGGGTAAGAGTTGTGCATTTTATCCATCAGAGAATGGGACATCTTGATATGCTATATGAAAGAGAATAAAATGTTCAGACATAAGAATCATGCCAAAAAGATTCATGTGCATTCAGGATATCATAATTACTAAGGCTGATTATGTATGGCCAGATGTTACAAAAATCAAAGGGAAAAAGAAAAAAGCAAAACATTTAAGGGACACAAAAATGGAAAATTATCTGTTGATGATAATGTGTATGATAATATCTTTAACTGGACTAATATACAGTGTATTCATGCTAGGAAAATTCATTTTGCAAGCTGTAAGGATATACAGTAATTGAATGTATTCTTAAAAAACTAAAAAATATATCTATGCATTTCTGTCAACTAAAATTTCTTATTTTCTGGTATGCAGGGAGTTGAGGTTTGTTGAAGACCTTATATGTAAGAAAAAATAAACCCAGGGATGGCAGAAAGGGTAGCTAAGATCTTACTAAGCAATGCCCTGGTGGGATGGACTCTGGGAAATACTACTGTGATTTATGCCCAGGCACTTCCTTGAGGAGCTGATGCTTATGCTTCTGTTTCCCAAGGAAATGCCTGGACATATACCAGAATAGTGCCTGCCTATGTGATGCAACCTTATGCTGCCTCTACTTGCTGCAGTTTTACTCTGTGCCTCTGGGTGGTAATTAGAGATTGTTTGATCTTAGTCAATAAAATACTATTCAATTTCCCCTGAAGACATCAGAGATGCATTTATTATAGTAAAAATATTTTCCCATGCCACTATTTGAATTTCAAGCAAACATGTCTACTCATTTAATTTCCAGCTACTTACACAGGCTTTTTAACATATAGACTAAGTTCAAATTAAAAATATAAGAACATTACTCATATTTCTGGAGGTAAAGATGGAGGGATGTTCAGTAAATTACACCTACTCTTATGGATGTTGCTGCTGATGAAGTTCATGAACGCTCTTTTTGATCAGTCTGCACTGGCTGTCTCCCATGACACAGTCTAACAGTCTATATTGTGAAGCTTAGATTAAACAGATGGTGCAAGAAACACCTACATTCAGAATCAGAAATGTACCTTTGAAAATGCAATGGAACCTTATTGTAATAAATTTCTAAATCACATGTCTCATATATATCATGGTCCAAATCCTGCTCTTCAATTCATTGTAAGCATTCATCTTAAAGTAGAATTGCTCTATTAAATTGGAAGCCATCCTTTTTTCACACCTCCTATGTTATTTAGAAAGTTGTCATTCTATGCAACTAGTTCTGAGATAGCAGCAGTAGGCTTAGGGTCTGTCTTGCATTTATCCAATGAATAAGTAATTGAGGCTCACTGATACATTCACAAGGAAAAGAAACGGAAATCACACCCTGACTGAGTGCGTTGCCACCCTAGAAATGTGAATCCATTTGTATCCTTGTTAATTTGGTGAAATATAAGCTCTATATTCAGAGGTTGAATGTTTTGCATTGACTTCATTATGCTATAATATGTGGCATTAAATAACTGGCTAACAAAATAGGAACTTTATTATTTTTATTTATTTATTTTTTATTTTTTGGAGAGGTTTTTGCTCTAGGGTGCGTGTGCTTGCCAGAAAGACAGAAAGAGACAGAGAGACATAAAGCAAGAAATCACCCCCCCAGGGGGATGGCCATGCTGCAATCCCCTCTCCTCCATTCGCCTCTTGGGATCTTGGGCACACACGCACACGTGCTCTGCATGAGTTCAAGCTGCCGGGTCTGGGACTTCAACCACAGTCGACTACATGGGAGTCCAGCAACATAGCCATTACGCCAACTGCTGGTCTCGAAAATAGGAACTTTAAATATAAACATTACTTGGGAACCAGCAGTTAGCGTAATGGCTATGTCGCTGGACTCCCACGTAGTCGACCGTGGTTTGCGTCCGGACCCGGTGGCTTAAAACTCACGCCGGGCGCGTGTGCGTGCGTGCCCAAGATCCCAAGAGGAGAATGGAGGAGAAGGGATTGCAGCGTGATCATCTCCCCTGGGGGGTGATTTCCCGCTTTCTGTCTCTATGTCTCTCTCTGTCTGTCTGGCGAGCGCACGCGCCCTATAGCGAAAATCTCTCAAAAAAAAAAATAAATAAAATAAACATTACCATTATTATATTTCTAGTAAAAGAAAAATGTCTTCTAAACAAACGAAAGAATTCACATTTTGTGTCAGATATTCTCAGAACACCAGAACCTTTCAATATAACTGTGGTTTTAGTAAGTACAGTATAGGATATAATAAACATGGTTTACAGTAAAGGTTAAAGTAATATTGTGAAAATGAATTAGTAGCAGTAGTAGTAGTATTTGGATTTACTCATCAGCATAAAAAGTGTTATTTTTTTTTTATCTGTTTCTGAGAACTATGGAATAACATCAAGTCGAGACCTTAAGGTACACAGAGAAGTATGGCAGCCCCACCTTTAAAAATTACTTATCCTGACTGGATAAGTATTGGATTGTCAGAAAAGTCATTGCATATTTTTTCTGTTTTTCTATGCAAAAATGTGTCACGACTTTTCTGAAAATCCAATACATTAAGAGCTAAGAGTGCTTACAGACACAGAAGACCACAGAAAAATGAATGTTATAATGCAAAGGTATGATTAAATAAGAATCAAATTAGTGGTAAAGACATTAAATACCATGACGTTATAGGTTACAGAGTGCATGTATCTTGTTGTCAAGAAGGCTCTAGGAGGAAGTTAGAAATAAAGTGGCATTGAAACACTGCAAGAAAAGGGCAGGTGGAAAAGCTAGGGAAAGGCTTGTAGGAGAAGGAAGGTGGAAACAAGTGAGACAGAAGGGCAAGGAGGAAGGGGCAGTCAGTATTAATATCAGGTGGCGACTCACCTAGCCTGCTATAGCATGAATTGGTTGACTCTGCTACTCGGGAAACTGAGGCCCTGTGAAGGACCCAAGTTTAATTCTCAGCCCAACTTAAAAGCTGGGCATGATGGCTTGGGCCTATAGTTCCAGCTCTTTGGGAGACTGAGGTAGAAGAATCAAGACATAGCCAGATCCTTTATTAAAAACTTCCCCTGAGTGTACCCTTCACTTCATCTTCCCAGCCTTTCATGGTATATCCACTTGTGGTAGATTGTGCCAGATGTCATTAGGGCTTTTGCTCAATTCATCACTTCATATTAGGAACCAGATGTGGACCTTGGTACAAACTGGCTGACGTGGACCTCGGTACAAACTGGCTGTTACAAAAGAAGAATGCAGATGCCTCTGAAATCAAAGCCTCTGGAGTGTGCATCTGTTTAACTTTATTTCAACTGTCTATTGGGCATTTACACTTTGGAATCCTGCTACTCATCCCTCTCCTTACATCAAATGAAATTCTTTCCCACTGTGGTTGCTTATCTTCCCTATAGTTGTTGAAGATACTGCAAGGCAGTGACATGATCACAGCCGCCTGGGCTAGGAGCTGCTCTCCAATATATGCGAGATGACTATATATTTTATCATCCGGTGAAAGGAGTTCTATCAGTAATTATACTGGTACAACAGTTACAAACTGACTGGTTCTGGAAAAGCAGGACCAATAGTCACTGTATTAACTCTTGCTGTCATTATGTTCCATCAGTTCTTTTTCTTAATTCTCTTACTTTTCTTCTGTTACTTTTCATTGTTTCTGTCTCCAAACTGAATTTGATACCATCCTCCTCATTTTCTTGCTATTTGTCTGCCCCTCTGCTCATTCTATCTTGACACAGGCAAATGCCCCCAAAACTATTTCTGGTACTTCTCCCTTGCTCAAGAACCTACAATAAATCTTCAGTATTTCTCCCCAGAAGAAGAGAGTCCTTTCTAGCTTTTAGGATTAGTTTAGTTTATATCTACCGCCTAGCTGTTACCTCCAACTATCCCCAGCTGCAGCACTTGATTCCTCAGGAGTCTCCATGAATATTCATTTCTTTGTTTCTTTCCTCTTTTGTTACTGCTCTGTGTCTAGAATGCCCACACCTACACCACATCTTTCTATGTTTTTCTTCTAATCAATCTACTGTATAATTTTCAGAGCCTTCTCTGATATGGAACTTTTCATGAAACCCTATTATTAGGCTTTTGCTATAGGGTGTATGTGCTCACCAGAGAGAGAGAGACAGAGACAGAGAGAGGAAGAGTGAGAAGTCACCCCCAGGAGGTATAACCATGTCACAATCACTTTTCTCCCATTCCTGTCTTTGAATTTTGGGTGTGCATACTCACAAGCCCAGCATGATTTTCAAGTCGCCATCCCGGACTCAAACGATGGTCGGCCATGTGGGAGGAGTCCAGTGCCTTAACCATCACACAATCTACTAGCTCCTTTGTGAAACTTCCTAATAACCTCCATACAATCTTTAACAAAACACTACTATGTGGACTTCATGCTCCTTATTGCTGCCACTTTACAGGTTTGTTCTTAAAGAACATTTCTGTAGCTAGATGTTCATTCCTAGAGGATACAGAATATGGATGTCACATGTTATTCACATAATGTGTATTTTCAAACATGATGAGAGGTCTGTCTTTCCCATCAAAATCTTTGTCTATTAACTCCTGCCTAATCTCCCTTTGGTCACTTTTAGGAAACAAAACAGCACATAAATAAACAAATAAATAAACAAACAAACAAACAAAACACCTGTTTTATTTTATGAGTATCTACTTTATGACATCTAAAAAAACGGTGTATTTTCCTCACTAAGTAAAATAAATAAATTCAGTATGTGGCTCTGCTTTGTCTTTAACATCCTACCCAATTCACCAGAATCATTCTCAGAAGGACACAGAGTGGCCTTCCTGTGCATAATGGGTTTGTGCACAAAAGTGTCCTTACCGGGACCAGCAGTTAGCGTAATGGCTATGTCACTGGACTCCCACGTAATCGATCGTGGTTCGAGTCCCGGACCCGGTGGCTTAAACTCACGCCGGGCGCATGTGCGTGCGTGCCCAAGATCCCGAGAGGAGAATGGAGGAGAAGGGATTGCGGCATGGCCATCCCCCCTGGGGGGTGATTTCTCGCTTTCTGTCTCTCTGTCTGTCTGGTGAGTGCACGCGCCCTAGAGCAAAAACCTCTCCAAAAACCAAAAGAAAAAAAGTGTCCTTACCAGGATTATTCCTGGTGAGGTTTAAATCTGGTGTGGTTCCCTGTATCTTTACATTTTTCTGTCTTTTTTTTTTTTTTTTTTTGGAGGGGGGAGGTTTTTGTTATAGGGCATGTGCACTTGCTAGAAAGACAGAGTGAGACAAAAAGCAAGAACTCACCCCCAGGGGGATGGCCACACCGCAATCCCTTCTCCTCCATTCTGTTCTTGGGATCTTGAGCACGCACACATATGTGCCCAGCATGAGTTTAAGCCACTGGGTCAGGGACTCAAATCGTGGTCGATTATGTGGAAATCCAGCAACACAGCCATTACACCAACTGCTGGTCTCCTGGCATGAATTTAAGCCACTGGGTCCAGGACTAGAACCGTGGTCAACTACATGGGAGTCCAACGACATAGCCTTTAGGCCAACTGCTAGTTCCCATTTTTCTGTCTTTAAACTTAAATGTAAAGATGTAAACCTGCATGTTTAGGGTGAAGCAAGGTAAAATGTGTAGACTGAGTTGTTGGCTGCCAGTTGAATTCCCACTAGAATTTAAAGCTTCAGTGACAATGAGTAATGCTTCTCCTGAACTTTACCTGTTGATTATTTAAAGCAGGGGATTAGGAATTAAAACTGGTTTATTTAGTATGATTCAAAATGTAAACAATACATTTAGCTAGTGTTTGTCTCTTCCTTGGTCACAGGATATTATTCTTTAGCTGGTGTCCTCATGACAGTCAGGGATGGGAGGTGAGGGGCACAGGTAATAAAGAATAGGTGTCTTCGCTCTGGTCCAATACCTAGTGAAATGAGAATCCATGTGCACCTGAGGTGGGCCTAGCCCTGCCCTTTGCATGCACCACAGTAGTGTGACACAGCTGTTTGTTTGTTTGTTTGTTTTTTAAGTATTTTTCACCTTTCATTTTTTTGTTTTCTTTTGTCCTTTGTTTTTTTTTTTTCTTAGTCTTTTTCTTTTATTTTACCTGACTTTCTCACCATACTCTCAGCTTCCACATGTTGAGTGTCTAGACAGTCAGGTCTAGGTGCACAGTAGTGAAACACTGGAATACTTTTTGGGCCATAGAAAACCTCAGCCCCCACTGAACTGAAGGGAGAAACTCATCTTCATAAATCTGAATTCAAATCTCTTTCTGTGGATATCACTTTGCAAAACACAGCAGTAAAGGAGAAAGAGATGAGAAATACCTCACAGTAAAGTGAAGCATAAGAGCTTATAGTAGTAAAATCTCCAAATTAGCCAAACATGAATATACCACCAAATGACAAAAAATCAGAGAGGAGAGACTGCAAAGTGAGCAGCAGGGACAAACATAGAGCTGCAGTGAGGGTTGCTCATCTCATCCCACACACCTCTGAATTCTCAGTTGAAATCCTGCAGCTCAGCCCAGGTCCACCCATTCCCTAGAAACTGTGAGGCCTTTGTAATACCCAGTTCCATCCACAAAAGTGCAGATTGCTTGGTGAGGATCAAGGAAACAGAACTGCAGAAATATTGCAGGTCATCCTCTCCTGCATGCCTGTAACACTCAGAATTTACTCTAAGAAAGTAAGAAGGCACAAGAAATACGCGAAACTAAGAAAATATCTCTCCCCCAAAAGGAAAGAACAGTCCTTCATCATCCATAGACAGTACTATGGAACTCATGGAAATGTCAGATAAAGTATTTATAATATTCATAGTGACAAAGCTAACAGAGATGTAAGAGAAGAGAGACAATGAACTCCAGAAGATGGAGGAGAAAAGAGACATTGAGTTCTAGGAGGTGAGGAAGTTCTTATATGATCTGAAAGAGGAACTAAACACCATAAGAAAGAATCAAATGGAACTGTTAGGGATGAAAGCTGTAATGCAGAAAATGAAAACCTCCCTTGAAAGTATTAAAAGCAGATTAGATCCTGAAGATCAAATCTCAGATGTAGAAGACAGAACCTCTGACCTAGAAAAATTCACCAAGAAGACTAAGAAAATAACCCAAAAATATGAGAATATTATACAAGTAATACTAGATATCATTAGACACCCTAACATCCAGATCATTGGTATCCCAGAAGGTGAAGAAACTAATTAAGGGTGTTGATAATCTATTCCATGAAATCCTGGAAGAAAACTTTCCAAACTTAGAAAAGCATTAAAAATCTAGACCCAAGAAATACAAAAGACCCTGCATAAAATCAGCCTAAGAAGATCTTCTCCAAGGTCCATTATAGCCAGACTGATCAAAACGATGACAAGATACTAAAATTGGCAAGAGAGAACCATCAAGTAACTTTCAAGGGCTATCTCATCAGGCTAACATTGTACCTTTCATTGGAAACAATGCAAGCAAGGAAAGAATGGGAAAATATATTCAAAGTATTAAGTGAAAAACAATTTCAACCAAGAATTCTATATCCAGCAAGATTATCCTTTATATGGGAAGAAAAGCCTGAAACATTCTCAGATAAACAAAACCTGAAAGAATGTATCAATACCAGACCAGTTCTTCAAGAAGTTCTGAAGGGAGTGCTATATCAGGAAAACTAAAGACAGACAGAAATAAGAGAACATAAAAAGACCAAGATAAAGGCCAATTTAGTGGTAGGGACAAGTTCGGAAATATTGATAATAATGTTGAATGTTAACTTCCAGGATTTAAACAGAAAGATCAGATCACAGTAACACTACAAATTCAACAAAGGAGAGATTACATAAGACTGAACTGTTGAAATAGAATGCTATGACTTTTGTCTAAAACATTATTGATTTTCTTCTGATTTGTTTTCCAGATTTAAAGATTTTGGTTTTCTTTTGAGTTGTTGATGGATTTAGCACTTTATGTTAAAAAAAAATTTAATTGAAAGACTTTTCCTCTTCCTGACCCCTTTGTAATTGAAAAATATTTGTGAAGCATTCTTATTTTGCGACAGAATATTTGCATAAGTTCAATAATACAAAGTATCGGTTGCCTTGCATCAGAAATTGAATTGTTATGGGACTTTCTGCAAATAACAGATCAAATTGAGATTAACCTAATTTTTTTTTTTTAAATAAGTCAGTTTGTACCTCTCTTTAGTAAAAGGGAGAATGGAGAGAAAAAAAAATGTTTCACAATAAAATTAAATTGCACTTGTCACTAGAGTCTGACCTTGTCTGTATATTTAGTTTAAGATCGTTTGTCAATCAATAAAAGGTGAATAAAAAAAGGTTTAGTATGGAAGGGAGGGAGCAGAAAGGAGAAGGAAAAAACAAGTAAAAATATGCTTAACTGACCAAAAATGCGAAGCTATTTGCTGATGATAACGTAAATAGTAATATCTTTGTCTTGACTGACATGTATGATATTTGTGCTGGAAAAAGAAATGTTGTACACTATAAAGACATATGATGAAATGTAAATAAATACAATTTAAGAAAATAAGAAATAGAATATAAGCAATCATAAAAAAAAAAGGTGTCTTATGGATGATGTCCTCTGCTTCTTGTTCTGTTCTTTTCACTGGACCTCCATACCCACTGGGCACACATGGCCAAAGCTAGCAGCTGGGTCTCTGCTTGGTCCTCCATTTGGCTCCCTGGCCTGGCTATTTACCCACAGCCTCCCTTGCATGTTCACAGTGGTTCAACCATTTGACTCAGGGCTTATGATACATGGAATTGAGGGTGGTCCAGAAATTCTAATCCTATGAAAAGTAGGTGACATCATCTCAGGGTACTGTGAGGGTGTCATCACCAAGGTGGCTTCTTTTCAGTGTTCCAAAATGGATTACAGAAAGATTACCCTGCCTCACTCTCCCTCACCTCACAGGACCTGCCTTTTTCTTTGAATCTTATTCAAAGGGGCCAGCAGTTAGCATAATGGCTATGTCACTGGACTCCCATGTAGACGCCTATGGTTCAAGTCTCGGACCTAGTGGCTTAAAACTCACGCTGGGCGCATGTGCATGCATGCCCAAGATCCTGAGAGGAGAATGGAGGAGAAGGGATTGCAGCGCGGCCATCCCCCTGGGAGTGATTTCTCACTTTCTGTCTCTCTGTCTCTCTTTGTCTGTCTGGCGAGCGCACATGCCCTATAGCAAAAACCTCTCCAAAAAAAGAAAAAAAAAATGAGAGGAAACTTTGATTTCCAACTTTTGATTTCTATTTTCTTTTTCCTATTATCCCCTGAGCATAAAAAAGGGGTATGCTTTAAAACAAACAAACAAACAAAAACAAAAAACATCTTCCCTACATTGTCCTGAACTTAAAAGTGGACTGGGGACTCTCGAGAGCTAGATTTCCCAGGTTCTGGTCCTGACTATGTGAAGAGAGATAATTGGTCCTCCCTACACATAAAGCCAGCATTGCATCACAACTGTCCTACAAAAAGGCCAGGTCCCCACCTTCTTCCCCAAACTTGCTTTAAAAGAGCAAATTAAGATCCCTTACTTTCACATTTAAATAAATTAATATTCGGATGATACACAAATCATTAGCATACCTCTTCTTTTCATTAACAGAAAAAAAAAACTTCACAAAATATCCCATCTGAAGGTACTTTTTTAAAAATAATTGCATTCTAATAGTAACTATAATTGTTTTTTTGACAATTCTATATTCATATGTCACATGTGTGGTTATAAAAACACAAAGCTTGAGCATCAATGATCAATGCATTTACCCCACATATCTTAAGAGAGATTAAAAATACCAGCTTTCTACATAGCATCATTCAGAGTAATAATCATTGTTACTGTTAATTACTTATCTATTGTACCCTAAAATTATTCACTAGGAACAATGACACTAATAATGTATTGCTTAGAATTTTAAGAGATGTAAGCAGCTTGCTAACTCTTTGGTATTCTATTTTCCTCTTAATTCAATGCTCATTCATTCAGTATTTATTAAAAACCTGCTTTGAATCAAGCCTTTCATGAGATGAAGCAACAGAGATAATAAACATAGGTCTTCAACCAGAGAGCTCATGTATTTTTTGTCTGCAAGGCACTTTCTGAACCATCTTCCTCCTGATTTCACTTCAAAATATAATAGCTTCTCCTACATATGGCAGATTCTTTTCTGAATGATGAGTAGAAAAGAACAGAGAGTAAGAGAAGTCACCATTTTACTCAAAAGATTAAAGACCCACCTTTCACTCACATGCTCAATAATTCAATCCAAATTTTGGATATTCATTTGTTCATTCATTTATTCAACCACCATCTGTGTGTTTGTTTGAGATAACTGCTCTAGTTGGTCTCCAAACATAAGCCATTTGTCTCAGTCTTCAAAGAGATCTTGGTCTACTGAGTTAGTACTGATGAAAGGGCTGTCTAGTGCTATGACTGTGAAAGGAGGTCATGGAGACTTTGTGTGAGATGGGACTCCTTCACAGAAGAAGAGGTAATTAGAACCGAATGTTGAAGAAGTAGAAGTCATGAAATAGTTAAATGGGAAAAGTCAGTCTTGTCCAATTGAACTGTACAGACCAATGTGGTAACTTGAGAAATATAATTTTTTTTTCTTTTTCTTCAGAGTTCATTTTTTTTTCTTTTCTTTCTTTTTTCTTTCTTTCTTTCTTTTTTTTCTTTTTTTTTTTTTTTTTTGAGAGGTTTTTGCTATAGGGTGCGTGCACTCACCAGAAAGACAGAGAGAGACAGAGAGACAGAAAGTGAGAAATCACCCCCCAGGGGGGATGGCCACGCAGCAATCCCTTCTCCTCCATTCTCCTCTCGGGATCTTGGGCATACACACACATGCGCCTGGTGTGAGTTTAAGTCACCGGGTCCAGGACTCCAACTGCGATTGGTTACATGGTAGTCCAGCAACATAGTCATTATGCCAACTGCTGGTTCCCAGAGTTCATTTTTTAATTTTTTTTCTTCCCTGACAGAGAAACAAGGAGAGGGAGAAAGAGAGACGAGAGAAACAGTTACCCCAGCACGGATATAATTCCACTCTCAGGGTCAGCCAGCTAGGACTAGGGTATGCACGAATACCCAGCAGACCCTGGGACATAAACACAGGACCTTCTCATGTGTCCTTAGCATTATGGATGCATTACCACTCTTCCAAGACAGCTGGCCAAGAAAACATAACTTTCTTTTTTTTTTTTTTTTTTTTTAAATAGGCTGTTGTACTTGCCAGAGAGAGGGAAAGTGAGAAATTATCCTCCCAGGTAGATGGCCATGCTGCTTTTCTTTCTCCAGTCCCCTTCAGGATTTGGGGCATGCAGGCACATGTGCCCAGTATATTTTTTAAGCCACCAGGCCTGGGACTTGAACTACATACTTGGACATGCGGGATCCAGTCACATTAGCCACCATACCACCTGGCTGGCCCAGCATAACTTATTAAAGCAGTATGCAGTATGCCAAGAAGCCTACTTCAGTTTGGTTGAGCATAAAAATGTGCCTAGTTAAAAGATGGCCTTTCCAAGCCTTCCTTGCACATACGGGTGAATTGTAGTAATGTGGCCCAGGCCTGGTTAATGAATTATAAATGGTTGTTGTGAACTGAGGCTTCCAAACAAACTCCTTAAAATGGGAGCAGGATCAACTGGAAAGGACCTTTTGCCCTTTGCCCTTCCTGTTAGTCCTCCCTGGAATGTAAATATGATGCCCTGAGGAAGAACAACACCTCTGACCATAAGGCAGTGAGCAAGTGTTCAAGATTGCCAAGCAGAAAGATGCAAAAAGAGCTTGCACCCCCGAGACAGAGAAAGAAAGCACTGTTGGCCCTATATTATCTAGCTAAGATTTCTCTTTAATGGAGGGGAAAAAATCCTTAATTAGTTCAGCCATTGATTTCAGGTTTGTGTTATTTGGGCCAGCAGATGGAGTGAACCTGAACAGGCTGAAAGAGCAGAAATTTCTTTTTTTCCTTCTTTCTTTCTTTTTCTTTTTTTTCTTTTTGTTTCGTTTGTTTGTTTGTTTTTGTTGTTTATGTCATTGGGTGCATGTGCTCCCTAGAGAGAACAGACAGATGGGAAGTGAGAAATCAGCTGTCCCCCTCCCCAACAAGGGAAGCTGGTCACTCTGTAATACCTTCTCCTCCATCCTCCTCTCAGGAATTTGGGCACACACATGCATACACATCCAGCATAACTTTCAAGCTGTGAAGTCTGAGTTTGAACCACTTCAGCCATGTAAGAACCCAGTGCCTTTACCACTATGCCTCCTGCTGGTCTCCGAAGAAGAAATTTCTAGTTCTGTTGTTGAGATGACATCAGAGAATTCTAACTTTACTTTCTGATACGGGTAGCCCTAATGTTGATGTCATAGATTTAGATTTTGTAAACTTCACAAAATATCCTATCTGAAGATACTGTTTTATAATAATCACACTGTACTAGTAAGTAACTATAAAATTACTAAACAAATGAACCAAATCTGACAAACTACAAAAAACCCAAACCACTCAACCTTCTCACATTTGTGGAACAACCAATGCATTAATTGAAGTGAGCGAGGCAGGTATTTTTTTTTTTTTTTCTTATTTCTCTTTCTCTTCCTGCAACACAAGGGAACCAGAACTGTTCTCCACAGTTTACAACATCCAAATCTATGACATTGATATTAGGACAAAAGACTGCTGGAGAAAATATACTTCAGTTAGCAACACTTATGTAGAACTTGCTATATGAAAGGCACTGTCCTAAGAAATTAACTTTTCTAAGAACTCTACGAGGTAGAAAGTACTATTATTCCAAGTTATAGATGAGGAAACCAGGAACAAAGATGTTAAATAACATCATTCAGCTATTCAGTCACTATGCTACATCTCTAATCTTCAACCATAAGGATTTATCATTTGCAATTTCAACTATTTAAAAAAGCTGATTATATAGTCAGTTATAATGAGAATAAAGACAGTACCACCATATGGCTGGTCTGAGAGATAAACGTGTAGAAATAAAAATCTTGTAATAAAGGGACTGAGCATGAATTTGAATCTCATAGGCTGTGATATTGATTTTGATGAGCAAGTTATTTATCCAGCCTCGCTAATCCCCACACATCTGTTCCTTAGTTTCTTGGTTTTGTGAATTTGGCAATTCTCTAAAGTGTGTAATTGCACGTTGTATTTACTGATATAAATATTATGGGTCTACGCTAGCATTTCTCCAGATTTTTTTTTTCCTTAACCACTTGTTCCACAAAATATTAAATTTTAAAAAGGCTTCCTATTTAAATAAATTTGGGAAGTATTAGGTCTTATAACCTTTTTTGTAACTGAAGGATTTATTAGAAACTTACTATAAAATAGCCCATTGTAAATCTCTAAGAGGAAAATATAGCTAACATTTACTGAAAATTTGATCATGCATTCCTTATTTTCAGAGTATTGAATGATGGTGCTGTTCCATAGGCAGAATTCTAGAAATGATTGCTTACTGTGTGTTTTAAATTTAAAATTTTTATTTTTTACAACATCAATGAATATTTTTAACAATACTATTCCTAAAAGATTTTTAGCAACTTGAGAGTACTTTTCATGTATCTAGCCATATAAATCAGAGGGAGGCACAAAAAAAGGAGGAAAAATTGTTAAATGTAGCTTTCTCTTCTTACCTACAAAAAAGAAAAAAATGGAAAAAAGTTGTTTTATAAATTATTTCTAAAAATTTATATGAGTTATTAAATTGTTTATAATTTATTTTTAGCATTTTGATCTGGCTTTGAAAAATTCTGCTGCTTTCTCTTTGAACTCTGCAAGATTTAGTGTTTTGTGTATTTTCCAGTGCATTTTGTGTATTTTCTTTCTCTAATCATAAAACTATAATGACTGAATATAAAAATAAAAGTTTCACCTCCTTCATTTAGCCGGTATCTTCATCCAGCCACAACTTCTTTCATCATCTAAAATAAGTGGGAGAAGCAACTGTAGTGCATACAGGATAAAAATCAAATCATATTCATTTTAATGAGCTAAATAAGCAGAGAAAGGTTTGTTATGGATAAACAGCATGATATATAGTAAATGAATATGCCTCAACTTCTCTGCTAAGGAAAATGCTCTCATTAAAGCTGGTGCTTCACTATTTTGGTTTCATCAAACATGAAACAAAACTTTTATAACTTGTTTGATTATGTTAAACTCAAAGCTCTGAAAGGATTGCTGGATTTAATAAGAGGTAAACTAAAGCATTCACTTGAATATTTTTGCAATTAAATACTCCAGCTGTTTTTTTTTTTTTTTTTTTTTTTTTTTTTTAACTTATCATTTAAAGATAATGAAGACTGATTACATCAACCAAATTTAGGCTGGGTCATGTGTGAACCTGTTTAATATCAGAATACTGACTTCCTACATAGTGTGCTTAAAAATATTTCTCAATTGAATTCAGTTTTTCCCTTCTCTCTGAGAAGTATGCCTTCTTAGGGAGAGAATATTTTGGAGCATTATTCTCATGGTGCTTACTCTTCCCTTTGTATGAATGTGTGTTTATGCCCTCCTCTCTTTCTATTTTCAGTATTGGAATGCAGAGCTTTTTTTAATATGTGAAAATTGGATGTATTATTTTTTTGAAAGGAGATGGCTTCCTATTGCTTTTAATTACTACATTCCCAAATATATCATATAATGAGGGTGCAGAGATGAATTCAAGGCATGTCAAGTTGCCCCTCAAAATGCCCCATCATTTGGGTAGATAAGCAGTGAAAAATGATAATTCTATTATAAAGCCATAAATCTTCTATAAGAAAGCAAAGCGCTCACTTCCCTACCACCCTCCAACAAAAAACATTCCAATCCTCTGTCTTTTTGTGATGGGATAAAAATTAAGTAAAATCTGGATATTGGTACAGTCTCGAAAACTTCTGTATCTCTCTCATATCTTCGTATAGATAATATAGGCTGTGATTTCCTAACTAAAAATGATAATCTAACAAAAAAATAATTAGTCTGCCAAGGTCTCTCAGTCTCCTATTGGAAATGCACTCAAGAGCAAGTAGGTGAGTCAGAATAAAATGCTAGAACTCTGAAGTGTTATAATCCCAGTCAATCAAAGGACAACTACATATGTAGCATTTATGTGACAGTTACTTTCAGTTGTCAACTAAAGAATTCTTAGGAACCTCATAAGCTTTTTTCTGGATATGTCTGTGAGAGTGTTTCCAGAGAATTTTAGCATGTGAGTTTGAGTAAATTATTGATATATGGGGGGAACCAGCAGTTAGCGTAATGGCTATGTTGCTGGACTCCCACGTAGTCGACCGTGGTTCGTGTCCTGGACCTGGTGGCTTAAAACTCACGCCGGGCGCGTGTGCGTGCGTGCCCAAGATCCCAAGAGGAGAATGGAGGAGAAGGGATTGCGGCGTGACCATCCCCCCTGGGGGGTGATTTCTCGCTTTCTGTCTCTATGTCTCTCTCTCTCTGTCTGGTGAGCGCACGTGCCCTATAGTGAAAAACCTCTCCAAAAAAAAAAAAAAAATATTGATATATGGGGAAGATCTGCCATTAACGATCTCCATCCAATCAGTGGAGATCCATAAAAAGCAAATACAAAAGGTGTATTTCATTTTTAGAAAGTTGTGTAGACTTTCTCCACTGCCTCAGACATCAGAAACCAAGGCTTGCCTACCTTGGGACTCCAGGACTTATACCAGTGGCCCCACCAGGTTCTCAGGCTTTCAGTCTTGAACTGAGAGTTGTATCATTGGCTTCTCTGCCTCTAAGACCTTTAGATTTGGAATAAGCCATACTACCAGCATCCTGGGGTCTCCAGCTTACAAACAGCTTATTGTGGGATCTCTCAGCCACCATGTTTGTGTGAGCCACTACTTCTAATAAATCCTCTCTCTCGTATCTATATACATATTCTATTTTTTCTGTCACTCTAAGTAGCCTAGGCTACTACAGTTGTTGTGTAGTTGGCATTGGCTTTAATCACTACTTCATTATCCAAGTTAATTCTTCAGTGAGACCAATTAGTTATTTTTTTTATCTCTCTTAACCTTAGCTTAGATTTCTAACTCTAACCAATTGGCTCATAAATGCATACATCTGGAAGCATGGACATACATTGTTTTCACTGGAGTTTTAAAAAGTCTAATGTGATTAAGCTTATAGCTTGTGCTTTAGTCTTGCAAGCTTGTAGGTCTGTTATCATCACAGTTGATAATATCTGAAGCTCTGCCTTCCAATGTAACAGGAATTGACCATACGTGACTAGTCCAAAGTAAGATGTACTGTAAATGCAAACTATACACCACATTCAGAAGAGATTAGAACAATAAAAATCTAAAATATCTTACATTTTATTTGATCATGGGTCTAATAATATTTTGGATATATTGGGTTTGTAAATTAATTATTAAAATTATTTTTGATGTGTTTCTTTGTACTATTTTGATGTGTACCAAAATTTTTAAAATTTATTTATTTATTTATTTTCATGAATGAGAAAGACAGAGAGAGAGAAAATATCCCCAGTAGGATCTTGAGGCTGCAATCCACCCGCAGCCTCAGTCAGGCTCAGATCATGGGCACAAGCATCCCCAGAATACTCAAGAAGGTCTCCAGACATGAATCTGGAACCTTCCTACATGGATGAATCTTGCAGAGTGTCACAATTTATTGCTGCATCACCGTCCAGCCTTGTGTACTAGAAAATTTACAGTACATGTGTGGCTTCTATTGTAACTCATGTTGTCTTTCTACAACACATTTCACTTCCAAATTTAGAGCTGTGTATGTCAACAGTGCTGTTCTATAGTAGTGTTTTGTTGACAAAATATCTGAAATAGTACTATTAATACTTTTTAAAAGGCTGAAAATTATTGTATGGTGTGCGACTTTATAGAGATTATAAATGCTGAGAATTTTAGGAAGGTAGGTTAGAAATTCAATAGGTTAGAAATTTTTAATGTATTCTCCATTTACCTTTGGAAAGGTGTGTACTAAGAAAACTTTTTTTTTTTGGTTCAACCATGAACTCTACTTACGTTACAAAATAAATAAGACTTTGTCACCTAATTAGAATACATAAGTAAAAAAGTGCCTTTTTCTATCCTTATATATATATATCTAAATCTCTCAGGTTACTAGAGTATCTATTGAAAGAAATATTCAAAGAAAAATATTAACCAACAACTGAACCACTTTGAAAAAGTGAATCAAGAATTAGATGTATATTCATCAGACTGCAAGAGAGATTTTCATTTGCTATATAATGTATTTACTAAGATTATATAAATTTTTGAATGATAAATATTCTATACTCAGAGACAAATAATTTTTAAAAGTAGTAAATTATGGGACATGATATAAAATTTAATTAGTGTAATAGGAAAAAAAAAAAGCCAGAACACATAATAACAAAGGTGCCTATACACACAAATAGAAAGATGTTGATAAAATGCAGGATACAAATCAGTATTGTAAAATGATGTCAGTTACTAAAGTTTTCAGAAATATGGAAGCAGCTGAAGTTGTATCCGTACTATAAATGCCAACAATGGCTATCTGGGTGGTAGAATTATGATTCAAGCAGTTTTATTTGTTTTAGTTTCAAGTACCTTTTTGTTTATTCACATTTACAATTTTCTATAGCAGATATATAGTCAATGTGTAACTTTTAAAACTTAACATAAATTGTAATAGATTTCATACGATGGGAAGAATCAGGAGATGGGGTGGGGGAGACACTCATGCTGGTAGAGAATGAGAGGAGAGGGAGGTGTTGGTAAAGGAACCTGACCAAGACAATATCATGGCGGTCACTTTGTCCCCTGACATTGAAATCAGGTAGACCTTTGTTCACATTCAAGCTCCAAATTATAATCATGAACAGATTTCTTAACATTGCCATAGCTGTCTCATCATACAATTTATCTCAAAAGCAAGTCATGTGATATAAATTCTATTAGATAGTTACAAAAAGAAGTAGTACCATGCTTCCCACAGAACTGATGGCAAACAAATGACAAGGAAGCTGACGTTAATATTTATGGTGTGATAACCTTTTACTTTCTATTAACACCAGAGCCTTCCTACACTCGGTCAGATGTTCCTGCCACTATTATGTAGCCTGTGGGACAGATTAAGGAAAAATTAAGTCAGTGCCAAAGAACTCACTCCATTCCCCCAGGTTCCCCTCCATACCCAGAACTCCAGGTAAATGTCTTCAAATCATCTCCATTTCCAATATCTGTTTACAAGAACCCTTTCTCTCATTTACTCTAGGAAAAAATAAATCTAATGAACAAATGTTACTTCACATGTGCAACCTTTACAGTGGGCCAAAAGTGAGTTAACTGATTCAATAACACATGGATGTCTTAGATTCAAAGGGGAATGGGCAACACTTTAGGCAGAGAGTAAAACTAAAGGTTTCTAAAAACACCTTGCAAATGTGCTAAACAAAGTTATTACTATCAAGGAGAAGATAGACCAGATCCATGTGAAGTCCTCCTTAACTCAGAACATTTATAATTCTATAATTTTTGCCTTGGTGTGTGACTGAGATTTTTAAACTTGGAACCAGCCAATGACGTAATGGTTATATCACTGGACTCTCACATGGCCAGTGTGAGAGTCATGGGCCTGGAGGCTTGAAACTCACACCGGGAACATGTGCATGTGTACCCAAAATCCCAAGAAGAGAATGGAGAAGAAGGGACTGCAGCATGGCCATTCCCCCTGTGGTGTGATTTCTCGCTTTCTGTCTCTCTGTCTCTCCAGTGAGCACACATGCCCTATAACAAAAATCTCTCAAAAATATGTTTAAACTTTATATCATAACTCTTAGTAGACAAACATATTTGTGATTAAAAGAAATTCTATTCATTATTACCTTTTGATGTTTTCTCTTTCACTATGTTGTGTGTCTTTGTAAGTCTCTTTCTCTATGTCTTTGCAGCTGACCAACTCCGAACTGACAGGTATGCCATTTTACTGTATTAATATCTTTAGTCTGGTTACAAATTTTTCAGGTGTTAGAAGTACTTTTTCCCCCTTGAAGTATGTTTTCCTATCCTTCTGATGTGTTCCTAACTATTTGATTCTGAGGAGACAATCTCATTTCCTTTATTTCCAAGTGCTTAAGGGACTAAGCTTGCCATAAATGATAAATTATTGATGAATGTTCAGATGTTCCCTTACTGTGTTTTTGATCTTTAAGTTCTAGAGCTCAAGATTTATCTTTAATATACTCTGAGTTATGATATGATATGAACATCCAAAGATTAGAAATTATTGTTATCTAGCTTGATAAATTTGTTTCAAATTTGACATTTGAAGCCTTAAAATGTATTTTTGAAATACAAGAGCTACCTCTTTCAAGCTAGGGAAGTGAGAAGAGTTCAATTTAGTAGCCAAATGCAAAAACAATTAGGTAAAAATAGAACTAAAAATAGAAAGGTTTTCTTGCTTTTCAACAGCTGATAGAGCCTTACCCTGAAGAAGTCTTGGCAGATTTTTATGCCAAGTCCACAATTAAGGAGGAAGAAAAAATAAATGCCAGCCCAGCTCACACACACACACTGTACACACTTACATACATCTCCCATACTTCCTCTGTCTTCTAAGTGATTTGAATTTTCAAAAGGGAAAAAATTAATATGAAAAGACAGAGCACATTCTATTCAAGAGTAGTAAGAAAATACCTCATAACAATAAATTTATGTACATAAATAAAATTATAAAATTTAAATGCAATGAAATTAATGAGTGCTACAGCGACACACTTAAAGATATAGCCTTTATCTGCAGTTGTGAAAGGTAATATTACTGTACTACTTCTTATTTGTCTCTTCCCTCCATATGGACTCTCTAAAGTCCACATCATTATTGGAATACACAAGCCCTTACTAACTTTATGCTATTTTCTCCTTTCTCCCCTAACCTCAATATTTTTATTTATTCTCACAGGCTGTTACACTATTTCATCAGATCTATGACTTGGAAATATATGTGTCATTAAAAAATACATAGGCTGTGAAAGTTTTTGTCTTATAGATCTCCTTTAATCAACATTGTGTTAATTAGCTCTATTTATATATGGCCAATTAAATATGGCTATACATTCTTGGATACTCCTCCCATTAAGAGGTGGATTCATGTCCTGGATCTTGAATCTGGGTTGGTTCTGTGAATACTTTGGCTAATAGAATATAGCAGAACTGACATTGTACTAGTTTAAGTCCAGACTTTAAGAAACTGTCAGCTTCAGGACCAGCAGTTAGCATAATGGTTATGTCGCTGGACTCCCATATAGTCGACCGTGGTTCAAGTCCCGGTCCTGGTGGCTTAAACTCACCCTGGGCACATGTGCATGTGTGCCCAAGATCCTGAGAGGAGAATGGAAGAGAATGGATTGAAGAATGGCTATCCCCCCTGGGAGGTGATTTCTCAATTTCTTTCTCCCTGTCTCTCTCTGTCTTTCTGGCGAGTGCCTGTGCCCTATAGCAAAAACCTCTCCAAGATAAAAGAAACTGTCAGCTTTGTGAGCTTCTACAACTTTCTGTCCCTTTGAATGAGTTCTCTGGGAGTCTTGAAATACCATGTAAAAAAATCCACCCACCCTACACATGACTGTCCAGTTGGATGTGCCACTTGAGTTCACTCTTCAAACCACCTTTCTAACCCCCCAGGCACATTAGTGAAGCCATATCATAAGCTGCAAACTAGCTTCCTATTACTAAATACCAGTTAGTGACCCCAGTTAAGGCTAAGTAAAGTGGAAAAGTCCAGGCAAACCCTGCCCAAATCCCTGACCCATGAAATTGTGAGACAATAGTTTTGTTTTAAATCATAAGTTTGGGGGCAGTTTATCATAATATGTAATCATAACAACATGCTATTTCAAGTACTGTCAGTTTATAATTTCTGAATACTATATAATAATAAGTTTTATATTGTCTAGTATTATCTGTGGCCCATGGTTTGCATCCATATAGATATCACACTGTAGATCTAATTTTTAAAAATTCTTTCTTTTTAAGAGCCAGCTATGTTCCTCTTTGAAAATAGTTGTTTCCTTCCAAGTGGCCACCTCATGTCTCCATATCTCTAGAGCTGCACACCATACTGTGATGTACATCCTTATACATGACTCTACATCAACCCAGATGATAATTTCTCTGGGACATATTCCGAAGAATAGTATTGTCAATGACAAAGTGTATGCACATTTACTTTCATTTGATACTGCTACATAGCTCACAGCTCTTCATAATGACACCACACGTTTATACCTATCATATAGCTGTTAGCTGGGATTAGCTACAATAAATAGTCCTCTTTTGCTTTCAGCAGACAAGTTTTTATTACAGAGTTTTAAATGGTTTATGGACTCATTAGGAAGACTGAGGAAATCACTCTAGATTAAGTTTTTAGAAACAATTCAGGGATCGGGACCAGCAGGTGGAGGTGGTGTGGTGGTTAAGGCACTGGACACTCCCACATGGCCGACCAGGGTTCAAGTCCTGAATCTGGTGGCTTGCTTTCTCACTTCCTCTCTCTCTCAGTCTCACCCTCTGTCTCTCTCTGGTCAAACTAAAAAAAATATATAATAATAAATGAATAAATAAATAAAATAAAATAAATAATTATTTTTTTAAAAAAAGAAACAATTCAGGGATTTTTTTTTCCCCCAGAGGCTGCAAATGCTTGCTGGAGAAAGAAAGGAGGGGATATGTGTGGGGAGTGTGAGAAAGCACGCCCTAAGGGATATGATCACACTATATTCCCTTCTTCATCCTTTCATGATTTTTAGGCACAACACACACATAAACTCCTGGAGTATTTTTCAAACCACCAGAACCAGGACTCAAACCATACCATTAGCCATGTGGGATCCATCTACCTTAACTACCAATCCACCAGGTGACCCTCAGGGAAATTCTTAAATATTTTTTTAAATATTGATTCCCTTTTATTTAAGCTTTCTTCTTCTGTGACTCCTATTCTTCAAGTATAGATTCTTTTATTTTTTAATCTCTAGAGTTCTTTCTTATATTTTCCATTTCTTTAATTTCCTAATGCCATTTGAATTATTATTTCCAATAATTCTTGCAGCTTATACATTCATTTTTATCTGTCCCATGTTGATATGATAATTGTATTTTCTACTGGTTCTTTTTTTTTCCTTTTTCCTTTCTTTCTTTCTTTCTTTCTTTCTTTTCTTTTCTTTTTTTTTTTTTTTTTTTTTTTTTTTTTTTGAGATGTTTTTGCTATAGGGTGCATGTGCTCACCAGAAAGACAGAAAGAGAGAGAGACAGAAAGTGAGAAGCGAAAAATCACCCCCCAGGGGAGATGGCCACACCACAATCCCTTCTCCACCATTCTCCTCTTGGGATCTTGGGCACACACGCACATGCACCTGGCGTGAGTTTAAGCCACCAGGTTTGGGACTCAAACAGTGATCCACTACATGGGAGTTTAGCAACATAGCCATTACGCCAACGGCTGGTCCCTACTGGTTCTTTTTATAAATGCTTATTTCCCATTTCATATTGCTAATGGCTACCCTTATTCTTTTCACAGTATTAAGCTGTGTCTTAAGTTCCTGTACTCTCTAGTTTATTAGTTGTTTTTCAAATAATATAAACTATTTAGTGTGTTTTTGGCTTGTGTTTTTTTTTTTTTTCCTGTTGTACTTCTCAAGCCTCTTCTATTTTCTTCCTTCATGCTTATATTTCCCTAGAGATAGCGGTTTACAATAGCAAATGTGCTAGGCAGACTGTAAGATGGCCACGTGCGATGGCTGCCTACAGTATTCTAGTGCTTGCGTCATCTCCTCCCCTTGAGTGTGGGCTGGCCCTAGCAACTTGATTCCAGTGAGAATATAGCATGAAATTTCACTTCCAAAATTAAATTAGAAAAGACTCTGAGTTCTAGTCTCTCTTGTTTTTTTACTTGCTCACTCTGATGGAGGTCAGCTGTCAAGTGGTGAGCTGCCTTAGGGGAAGTTAGATGGCAAGGAACGGAGAAATGCTCCTGGCCAATAGTCCATGAGAAACTAAATCCTGTCAGCCAACACATGAGAGAATTGCAAGCAAATCTTTCCCTAGCTAAGACCGTCACATGAGACTGTAGCCCCTCGCTGACAACATAGCCCTGGGTGACACCTAGATTGTATCTTTATGAGACTCCTGCAGGCAGGGGCACCCAGCTAAGCCACACCCAGATTTATGATCCACAGAACCTTAGAGATAGTGAAAGTTTATTTTGCAAGCCACTAAGTTTGGGGTTAAATTTGTTTCACAGCAATAAATAACTGGAATGTCAGGTAAAGTATATCTCAAGAGAGAGTAAAAACCTGCTTCCTATTGGGTTAAGCTTAGAACCTACCCCCTACTTCCTACATGACTCAGAGGGGACCACCTCTGGCTTAAAATATGGCCTCAACTGCCCACCTTTCCATTCTTCTATGGAGCTCTTTTCTTTTTAGGGAGCCATTCAGGACAATGGTTTTTTTCTTGCCCCTCCTCTCTAATCGCCTAACCCGAGGGGTATGGGAAGAAAGGGGGAGCAGAGAACATTCAATGTTTAAACTTAATTCTTTCCTCCTTCTGCCTTTTTTGTTTTCTACCTCACAGGGGCAGTAGGACAGGCGCTGACCTACCCAGGAATATGTGGGCAAGAGAAATTTCTATTTGTTCTTACATTAGAATGAAAGTTTGGCTGATCATAGAACTGTAAGATCTAAATGATTTTCCATCAGCACCTTGGAGACGGTTTTTAGCAACCTACATCATAGTCAAGAAGTCAGATGTCATTTTTAGTTCTCCTTCTAAGCAGCCTCTTTTTTTCCTTGGGAATTGTAAGGGCAGTTTATTATATACTTTATTTCCTTTTCCCCTATATTTTCTCTATCCTCTGCTTCAGAAACTCCAATAGGAGAATAACTGGTTTTCCTAGATCAATTTTTTTTTTCATGTCTCACAAACCATAAACATGGTATTATGTTACAATTCTTACTTATATAAAAAGGTTGGAAAAGATTGGAGTTGCTATCATCTTTAGGGAAACCTCTAGGGAATAGCTAACACAATTTAAAACAAGCTTACAATTAGATGAAGAAATAACCCAAAAGAACTTTACCCCTCAAAATTAGGATATAAGAAAATAGCACTAATACCGAAGCAATGTGTTTGTTTTGCAATAGCAAAACACACTAATGTTCATTAATGCAAGGATGGCCTGAAAATTTGTGGCATGTATATTTTGTGAAATGTATGTGACTATACAATGAATTCAATTTGAAATATTAACCAAGTTACTATATCTTTTAACCTGTAAAAGTATTTAGTAAAAATATTGTTTTTCATTTTTTCAAAGAAAAATTAAAGGAAGGAAAGTGTAAAGAACAAAGAAAGGAAAGAAGGAAGAAAAGAGAGAAAAAAAAAGTGAAAGCGGTATTAATTTGCAAGTCATAGGCTTTGAATTTTCCTTTTTTTCTCTTTATAAATTAGTATTTTTAATTTATATTTAATCACTGTATATCTTTAAAGCATACAAAATTGTTTTTTCAAGTGTGTATTCAGTAGATAGTAGTCAAGTAATAGATAGTACCATACACATTATCATCAATAGATAACTTTTCATTTTTTTGTCTATGAAGTGTTTTATTTTTTTCACTGATTCCCTCTATCCCACCCACCATTACCCACCCTCTCCTATACTATTTCTATTACTTTAGGTTGTCCTTCCTTCTATTATACTTTCCAGTCTTTCGGTTTCTGCCATAGAGTGAAGATATTCAGTATATACTAAGTGGAGACATACAATGCCTATCTTTCATAATCTGACCAAGGTTTCCATATAGTGCTTTTGTAACTTACTCTTGGAAAGACCTGGCATTTACAAAGTTTTAGATTGTTTCACAAAACTAAACATCTGGAAGAAATAAGTACCTCTCAGATATTTATTAGAAATCCTATTTCTACCACCTCTCTCAACAAACCTATTCACTAGGTTTTTCAATTTTTATAAATTGGCAATTTTTATTTTTCTAACAGCCATGGTAAAGGATATCTGCAGAAATTTATTTTATCTAAGTTTCTAAGGAATCATGAGAAGATTAAATAGTATTTAAATATCTTTAGACTTCCAGTTAGCTTCTTTTCGGTGCCATGTTCCATATTGACTCAATAAAATAATTAGGATAATTATTTTTTAACAACCTGATAATCCCTGTCAAATTACAATTTAAAGGGAGTTTAACAAAGGATGAATAAGACTTAATTTCAGAATGCCAATTTGTAGATAGGAGACATGAGGAAAACTTTTCTCGAAAGGCATAAGAATGGAGATTCTGGAACTCTGCAGGCCATAGAGAAGTATTTTTAAGTTTGAAGAATTTTTTTATAACAATCCAGTCATATTTTAAATTCTAATTTCGGAGAATTAAGATAAGGGAAAATTATCATGTCCAAGATTGTGCTAGTATGTGTTTGTGTGTCGGGGTGGGGGGAGAGGAGGCACTAAGTCTTGGCAGGGGGTTGGAGCAGTCCTAAAATGGCAATGTTAGTAAAAAAAATTTTTTTAACTCTGTGAGTTAAGCCAAGGGGGAAATCATTTGAGTAGATCACTGCACTTAGAAGAATGACCCATAAAGAAATAATCCCCTACTTAAAAATGAGTCCAGGTAAGGCTTTGCAACCCTACCATCTACCCTGGCATTCAAGTTCACAACAATATTTATTTCATCTGTCAGATACTTGAACTAAATGGAATTCACAAGATTGTTGGATCATAGCCATATATCTAAACAACCAACTGGTACTTTGGCGGGAGGATATAAACATTAAAGAATGTTATATCCATCTTATTTGGAAATTCCATTAAGACAAGAAGGTGCTTCTCTTACACCTGAACTGACAGACATTCTTCCACTCTGGTTCTCACCAGAACTCTGTTTCCAGCTGATCAAGAATCTCATCTCTGAGCTTTCATTTGGGCCCTTCTGTCTACCTGGAACACTTTTCCCCTTTCATCTCCTTTTCTCTCTTTTTGTTAATAGCCTTCCCAGGCCCAGGGCTAGGTTGGCACTGCCTACTTTGCGCCTTATTCCACCTAGTATATCTTTCAGCTTGCTATCATCACACTGTTTTGAAATGATTAACTTACTCATCCAATGTCTTTATTAGACTCTGAGTTGTGAGAGGGTAGAATTTGTGGTTCTTGTTCCCTGCTGTAGCCCCAGATCCCAGTATGCTACTTGCTACAGACTAGGTGCTCTGCAAACATTTCAATGAATGAAAGAGGAGTGTGCTGCTAAATAAGGAGCCAACTTACAGACTTCTTTTGGGAGTGCAGGAATTCTCCCAGGGCAACCTCAAGAAAGTGTGTGTGGAGTGTGAGCTGTGTATTGGCATGGCCCATTTATGCCAAATACCTAGAAGGGCACCCAAGGGAAGACAGCTATAATTAAGACATATTTTTTTTTTGCAGTTCAGAATCAGGGCCAAGAACTCCCTTCTCAACATGTACCATTCCTTTTTTGTGTAAGGATCACTTACTTTCAGCCACTAAGTGAGGTGAGTTGATTCTTCAGATGCTGTACTGTTTCCATCATCTTGGTTGTGGAAGGATGCCTTAGCGTCACGTCAGAAAATTTCCCATCTCTGGAAGTGCTCTTCACTGAAGACCTAGGCACAGGAAGAGATTCATTGATAATCTTAGTTGGGTTACCAAACAAAATCCTTCCCCCTTCCCCATCTGCTGGGCCTCCTATGGGCCTGTTCGAACTTCACTGTATAATTTAAACTGGAATTTCTCTTCAATAATTCCTTTTGGATACATGAATCAATGAAAGATCGATCCTGTGTTTCATTATCACAAAGCATCCATTAAGCCCCTATTGTATGCTCAGGGCACTGGAGATGATCAAGGCAAACAAGGTGCCTGCGTGCCTGGATTTATATGCTGGTGGAGGGCAAGAAACATTATCTAAGTAAATAATTTAAAAGAACAGATCATCTCAAGATGTGCTAGGCAAAATATTAAAAAGGTGATATTAAAAAAAAGAAAGACAAAAGACTTTCATTTACATGTTACCAGGAGCTTGGTAAGAATCCCCTTAAAAGGAAATGAGATTACAGTGGTTAATACGCCATTACATTTACCTATCTTGATTCTCACCTTTCTTGATTTTCAGAGAAAAAATCTGAAATAACTTCTAAAACCCAATTTTCCTAAAGGCATACTATCCTATTCAAAGTCAGAAGGAAAAAAACAAACCAACAGAATTTAATGATTAAAATCAGGTCCTTCTTCAGTCACTTTGGAAGAGAGGAATCTTGTACGTTGGAAGCAAACCATTGGACACTTAGCATAAGAGATGTTTCATGTAGCAGAGTTAGTTGAGGTATAATTGTCGGTCGAATGATTTTATTAGGAATATTTCCACCTTATTTTTTGGAACCAAAAGATAATTCATAACAGGGACAAATCCATCAGTTTTGCTGAACTGAAGCCATCATCTGAAGGGTAGTGTCCTAATGATAAAATGCATGGCAAATGATAGTGGGAAAGGCTTCTGCTAGATTTTAGGAAGAGACAATTTGGGGATCTAAACTGACTCTAGATTGAGGTTTTTTTTTTTTTTTTTGGAGAGGCTATAGGGCGCGTTCGCCAGACAGACAGAGAGAGACAGAGAGATAGAAAGCAGGAAATCAAGACAGCAATCCCTTCTCCTCACATTAGAGTGATAAACTCGAACCGCGGGGACTACGTGGGAGTCCAGCGACATGCCATTACAACTGCTGGTCCCTAGATTGATAAAGACAGATCACATGAGTGTGATTTGAGCAGATAGATAGAACAAAAAGTGATGTATTACTCTATAAGGTTTTTGCCGTAGAGTGGAGACAGCGGCAATAAGTTCTTTCTCTCATAGGAAGAAAACGGAGTGACACAGGAGCCCAAAACATCTCCGTCCTATACTCACAGGCATATGTGACTAGTGGAAAGAAATAAGATAGAGGCCTAATTCTTACAGAAAGGTGATGTTTTTAGCAGTCTTGATCTGTTTTGTGAACAGAAATCCCATCTTTATTTCCTGCCTGAATCACATAATGAAAGAAGACATTTCATTTACAAGAGGATTATTCTGTATGCCTGGAAAATAGGTGATTCTAAGTAGCAATAATCATAAATCAATTTAATTTGAATTATCATAAGCTTTTGCCCTCCAAAAATGAATTTCTATTGGTTTCCATAAGAAATGCAAATTTTTAGGAAGAATTGACTGTCCTCTAAAATGATCAAACCATTTGATTTAATCAATTGTTAAACAAATAGTTATTAAATGCCTACCTTGTGACAGGCATTATAATAGGTCCTCAGGAAAGTCACAAATTTTTTCTATGTTTTTCTGTGCAAAAATGCATCATGAATTTCCTGATGACCCAATAACTTCAGTAAACTATGCTCAAGGATTCCTGGGAATATTGTGTTCAGGATAAATGACAAAGTAGATTACTGGTTATTGAACTTTTGGAGAAATCATAGATTCCTTTGTGGTATGGGAAAGGCTGGAAGTCATATTCCAGAAAAATGCATACACATTTGTAATGAATTTAATTGAATCCCCCCAAAAGATATATCAAAGTCCTAACCTTCACTACCTGTGAAGGTGACCTTATTTGAAAGTAGAATCTTTGGAGACAGTAGGGGAGGACGGTGGGAAATAGGGAAAGGTGAGAGGGTGGGAATCAAGGGGAAGAAAAAGCAAATAAAACATTTAACAGATTCAAAACAGAAAGAAATCTGTAGATTATAATGTTTATGGTGTTGTCTTTGACTAGACCTATATGCAGTGTATTCATGATGGGAAAATTCATTTGACATGCTGTAATGACACATAGTAATTAAGTGTGTAAAATTTTTTAAAAATAGTATCTTTACAGATAAAATTAAAGAGAATGAGATGAGATCATCTTAGATATACCTTATATCTAGGCATTAAATTCAACAATGGTGTCCACATAAGGGACAGCAAAGGGGAAGGCAGAGACACAGAGAACATCATGAAAAGATGAAGACAGAGGTTGGGAGTGTTCTGCCACAAGCCAAGAAACACCAAGGATTGCTAAAATTCACCAGGAGCTAGCAGAGAGGCATAAAGATTTTCTCTCAGAGCCTCCAGAAGAAACCAACATCGCCAATACCTTAACTCCTGGCCACTAACATAGGGAAAGAATGAATTTCTATTGTTTTCAGCTCTGTAGTGTGATCATTTATTATAGCAGCTCTAGGAAACAAACGCAACACTCTTACAGTATTTTACATCAAATTTCAAACTCTATGCCTGGATGTCCCAAGGGTTCGCAGACAAACTAGCCAAAACAGTGACAGAATCAGGGGAAACATGGAGCTGTGTTAATCGTGATAAAGATGAAGCAGGAATACTTAGCCTGCACAGGAGATGAGTGATGATATGGTTTGAATATCCTCCCAAGGTTTATATGTTGAAAATACAATGTCCAGAATCCAGCAGATGGCACAATGGCTATGTTGCTGGTCTCCCACGGCCAACCGCGGTTCAAGTCCCAAACCTGGCAACTTAAAACTCATACCAGGTGCCCAAGATCTCAAGAGGAGAATGGAAGAGAAGGGATTGAGGAATGGCCATCTCTCCTGGGGGGTGATTTCTTGCATTCTGTGATTCTGTCTCTCCAATGAGCACATGTGCCCTATGGCAAAAATCTCTCTAGAATAATTAAAAAGAAATAAAATGCAATCTCCTAGGCAATGGTATTAAGAGATTGAACCAGGGGAACCTTTAAAAGATGATTGGCCGGAACCAGCAGTTAGTGTAATGGCTATGTCGCTGGACTCCCATGTAGTCGACCATGGTTCGCGTCCCGGACCTGGTGGCTTAAAACCCACGCCAGGCGCATGTGCGTGCATGCCCAAGATCCCGAGAGGAGAATAGAGGAGAAGGGATTGCGGCGTGACCATACCCCCTGGGGGGTGATTTCTCACTTTCTGTCTCTATGTCTCTGTCTGTCTGGCGAACGCATGAGCCCTATAGCGAAAATCTCTCAAAAAAAAAAAAAAAAAAAATGATCGGTTATTAGGAGTCTGTCATCATGAATGGATTAATCTATTCAAGGATTCATGTATTAATGGATTGATGGGTTATCCAGGAGTGATTCCTTCTCATGAGAGTGGGTTGTTATAAAAGCGAGCTTGGCACATCTCGTGGCCTCTTCAGCAAATACTCTGTCCTCCACTCTTCTGCTATGGTATGACCCTTGCCAGATGGCCGGTGCCATGCTCTTGGACTTTCCAGCCTCCAAACTATGAGACCCATAAATTTATTTTCTGTATACATTTTTCAGTCTCAGGTATCAGCTATAGCAATAAGAAAAAAAAAAAAAAAGAACTAAGACAAACAATGAGAGACATGACTCTTCAGATACTTAAAAAACTGTCACACTGTGTGGTCTCACAGGTTGGACATGTATTTGTCCTACAAAATGGGGCATTTATGAGAATTAAAGTGGAACAGTATTAATAATTATGTTGGCACAAACAAACTTAAATAAACCAAGACTATCCCAGGAAAACTAAGACAAGTAGTCAAACTATCAAACTACAGATAGGAGATAACCAGGGTCAAAGGATGGAATCAAGAAAACAAGGTAATTTAGCTCAAAACAAGGAAGAATTTGGAAAGAACATAATCCAACTCCTTAGTAGATCTGCTATAGTAGAAACTGGCAACCACTCATCCAAGAGTATTAGAGGAAAAATATTTTGCATTAAAGAGAACTCCTGAAGTTACTTCCTTTACTATGGTTTTACATTCTATAATTCTACTCCAAATATGTGTTTAATCACTTTCCATACATACTCCTAGAATAACAAAGTACTGTCTATAGAGTCCCTCAAAAACGGATTTTTAATTCTGCCTCTGTCATATTTTCATTTAAGGTCTTAGAAGACACATTCAACTTTTTGAGCTTCAGTAATTATCTACTTCAATTACCTACTGAAGTTTAATTAAAAAAATAAGTATTTGTGGACCAGCAGGTGTCATAGTGGTTAAGGCGCTGGACTCTTACAAGGTGTAACATGGCTGGATTTCTGGACCCAGCAGCTCAAAACTCACTCTGGGCGAGTGTGTGTGCATGCCCAAAACCCTGAGAGAAGAATGGAGGAGAATGGATTGCATGGTGGCCATGCCCCCAGGAAGTGATTTTTCACTTTCTCTCTGTCTCTCCCATGAGTGCATGTACCCTATAGCAAAAATCTCACTTAAAAACAAAAAGTATTTGTAAAAGTTCATCACGGTTTTATCACATAATGGGTGATTAAGAAAATTAAAAATGTTTTAATCCCCAAATAATGTAACTATTGTATTTGCTGTTTAAATTAGGTTAATTAATGCTGACCCTTGAGGTTTTTTTTTTTTTTTTTTTTTTTTTTTTTGAGAAGTTTTTTTGCTACAGGGCACGTGCGCTCGCCAGAAAGACAGAGAGACAGAGACAGAAAGCGAGAAATCACCCTCCAGGGAGTATGGCCATGCCTCAGTCCCTTCTCCTCCATTCTCCTCTTGGGATCTTGGGCACGCACGCACACGCGCCCAGCATGAGTTTAAGCCACTGGGTCTGGGACTCAAACCGCGGTCAACTACATGGGAGTCCAGCGACATAGCCATTACACTAACAGCTGGTCCCCCTTGAGTTCTTGAGAAATCATATTTCTTAGAGCTTTGGTGATAGAAAACGATATTTTTCACATGTGCTTAAGGAAAGGGGGCTTAAGGAAAAAGAAAGGGAGAGAGGGAAAGAGGAAAGAAGGAAGGAAAAAATAAACAACTGAGTGAAGAAATGAATGAACAAGACATAAAAGGAAGAGAAAAGGAAGAAAGAAAGGCAGAAGGGAAAAAAGAAACAAAAAGTTCATAATGATCTTTTCATTACATTGAAAACAACTTCTTCATGAAGATTTTAACTGGCATCCAAAGGATATAATTTGATTCAGAGTAAAGTATATAACTAATGTCCTTCAAATTGTCCTGTGACAATTCCTGTAATGTTCTAATTAAATTAATATGTGAAGTCTCATATACTGTGCACTGATTTGTCCTCAACTGAAAAAAAAAAAAGGCCTAAAATGCCTTGGGTCCAATTTATTCTGGTTATCTAGATATTGTTTTTAGCAACTTACATGTCCATCAATAAGTCTTCAGTGAGCCTACTGCTTTTAAGGGCTCTAATCAAGACAATAGTTAGGGGGCAGAGATAATAACATTTGTCCTAGTTTTCAGGGTTCTCATGAGGATCAAATGGGATAGTAGAGTGAAAAAACCTTAAAACTTTAATTGCTATCGAGTGGAAAATCTATTAATAATAATGAACATCAACACTGGCAACAATTCTGGTGGAAAAAGTCAGGTATCCTCAGCAGCAGTGACAGGAGGTGTAAACTGCTGACCCAGGGGCATGTGAGGAATCCTGCTCTCCTCTTTAAATGCAGGGCACCTGGAGAACACATGGGCTAACTTTGAAGAAGATGCCACAGACCTAAAGTCACATGGCTGCCAATGTGAAAGAGACAAAAGCATTGGAAATTCCAAATACATGAGCTATAAAACCACCAAAGTAGATAGTTTTCAAGAATTAATAGGCTAGGGACCAGCAGTTAGTGTAATGGCTATGTCACTGGACTCCCACGTAGTCGACCACAGTTCGAGTCCCGGGCCCAGTGGCTTAAACTCACGCCGGGCGCGTGTGTGTGCGTGCCCAAGATCCCGAGAGGAGAATGGAGGAGAAGGGATTGCGGCGTGGCCATCCTCCCTGGAGGGTGATTTCTCGCTTTCTATCTCTCTGTCTCTGTCTGTCGGCGAGCGCACGTGCCCTATAGCAAAAACCTCTCCAAAAAAAAAAAAAGAAAAAAAAAAAAAAAAGAATTAACAGGCTAAGTATAGGTGATCTACCCCAGGTCTGTTGAAAGATTCAGGCAAGATGGTGTTGTCCATTATGTAAATGACCACAAATTCCTAGGGTTTTGTGACACTTTTGTGACACTTTCCCAACTTTGCCTATTAGAACTGACCTCCTTCCCCTACTCCTTCTGTGGACTGTTCCCTTAATGGCAGAATGATTAACGAGAAGATAAAATTGTGAATGTTTCCCTCTATATTTCCTTCTTTCTCTTTTTTAGCATTCAGCCAGGCTTTGTAATTATGGCCTCAAGATTTCAGCAGAGCCAAAGCAGAAGCAAGCAAATAGTGACAGCTCTTCCTGTCTTTTGTTTAAAGCATAATCTGTAGAAGAAATTATGTCAGAAAGGGAGAAAGAATTATGGGAGGAATTATGAGACTCTGCCTATTCATTTCTCAGATTTTCTGCCTCATATTATTGTGTGAATCCTGAGGACAGGGACTGGGTCTTAATATTTAATCTTTCAAATAATGTCTCCACATAATAAGGTCTTATACTGTGAATGAATGTAATGTTCTCAATGGTAACCCTTGCTTGAAGAGACAACTTGACACCTCTGAGGGAATACTGACTCATGGAATACAATGAGAGGAAGATGACTTCACCCAAAGGACCTATATGGGAATTCCTGTCATAGTAGCCTCACAATTTGGGGGAATGGTACTTATCTTTTTGCCTAACTTTAAAACCAAAGTTAGACTTCAGGAAAAACAACAACAAATATTAAGCTCAGTTCTTAAATACTTACCAAACAATAAATATTCAAAGAAAAAGAAGATGAAATAAAGAGATGGAGGGGAAATATGTATAATATCATTCCCATAATTTCAATTTTGAGTTTCTTTAGAATCAACATAAAATTAAAAATTAAACTTCAAAGTATTTAATAAAATTATCTGTAGCACAACTGTCAAGCTATCAATCAAATATTGTTAATCCAGAATCAGCAAGTGATGTGGTGATCAAGGCACATGGCTGACCACAGTTCAAGTCCCAGACCCAGTACCTTGAAAATTATGCTGGGCATGTGTGTGTGCATACCCAAAATCCCAAGAGGAGAATGAAGGAGAAGGGATTGCATTGTGGATATCCCCTCTGTGGTGGGGGGGTGTGATTTTTCATTTTTCCTCTCTCAACCTTTCTTCAGTGAACACATATGTTCTATGGCAAAAATTTAAAAAAAAAAAAAAAAGTGAAGGGAACCAGCAGTTAGCGTAATGGCTATGTCGCTGGACTCCCACGTAGTTGACCGCGGTTCGCGTCTCGGACCCAGTGGCTTACAACTCACGCCGGGCGCGTGTGCGTGCGTGCCCAAGATCCCGAGAGGAGAATGGAGGAGAAGGGATTGCGGCGTGACCATCCCCCCTGGGGGGTGATTTCTCGCTTTCTGTCTCTCTGTCTCTGTCTGTCTGGCAAGCGCACGCGCCCTATAGCGAAAAACCTCTCAAAAAAAAAAAAAAAAAAAAGCAAAAAAAAAAAAGTGAAAATACAATTTTTCTTGTGTGAGTTTCAAATTTAAATGAAATGTAACACTAGGAAAGCACTTAGTTTGGAAATTAAATTTTAAAAATCAGAAATTAATGATTTCCTAGATTATAACAGATTTTTAATGCTTATTTTTATTGAATTTTTAGTTTGTACATATTATCAATATTTAAGACATTTTATTGACATATTCACGTTATCTGGCTAGTTTTCTCCCATTTTCAACACCAGTGAACTATAAAAGGAACCTTAGCCTCTTTAATGATTCTCACACCATTTTCTGCTACTGTTAAAATTGTTCATTTTCATGGCATTACATCAAAAAATTTTAAAAATGTGATCCAGGATGAAACCTGGCTTACAAAGTCACAATTTATAAGTGAATTTTAAACATAGACTGGAAGAATCTATTCATTTTTTTATAACATGCAATTCAATGAATCAAATATAGACATGATAATTTTAGATGCTTTTTGCAGTTGCATCACCAACAAATGGTTTGTTTAAAAATATAGTTGTAATCTAAAAAGCACACGTGCTACCATAATATTTTCACACTCCTTTCCTTGTGAGATAGAGGGGAACAAAAAAAGCAGTCTTTTTTTTTTTTTTCTTTTTCAGATAAAAATACATTCTCTATTTCTACATTCTTGTTTGCGAACCTTATACTTTAGCTTAAGCCAATTATTTTCAAACTTTTTTTTAAGGCAATCAAATCTACTTTGTAAAGTATGCTTTCTGCAGAACAGTAACCTATATAAGACACATGAAAGAAAGCAGAGATGCTCTGGGTGAGGCAGAGTGTCTTAAGTCCAACAAGTGAAAGGCTGCCTCTTTTTCACTACCTCTACCCTCTGGCCTCTGAAAAATGAATCTAGGGCCTATTTGCTTCAAGGCAATTCTGGCTTGCATCATTTGTTCCAGAAAAAATTTTAATGGTCCCCCCTTTCTCTTGTGTAGAGAGTATGGTCCCCATGCCTCTGAGGCACTGCTATAAAGCTAAAGAGCTTATAGTGTGGAAACCACTGGTCTAGAAACAAGGGGTATCTCTCTTCTTGAGATGTCTCTTTTCCTTGTGTTGTGGTATGGGCAGTAGCTATAATGTTCTACCAATAGTGCCAGTTCAGACAGGCTCTACCATATTCCAGATGATTCTGACTATCCAATATGTCAACTAGAATTTGCATAAAATGAAAATTCTTTATCTTCCTTACCAAAGTACTCTTCTTACATTCAGCATTTCTGCTTATTCTAACAATTCCCTAGTCAATGAAGCCAAAACCTTAACATAATTTTTATTTCTCTTTCTTCCTCATGCCAAAATTCATTTAGCAATAGTTGTCAACTTCTATCAAGTCTATCTAGAAATGTCTCTCTACAAGCCTTTTTACCTCCATTGTCACTGCCATTTCTCTAATCAAGGCCCACGTTTGTTCTTGCAACTGGTAGGCCAAGGTATAACCCCTCGCCACCTTTCAATTTCATTTCAAACATCTCATTGATTGTCCTCCTTAGAATTTGCCATCACCCTCACAAAGCTTTCTGAATTCCCCTCTACTTCAAACAATCCTTCTCTCCTCTTTCCTCTTCATTAGAATTTCATCTGTGTCTCAGGACTCATGCAAATTTCTACTTTCTGTTATAAATACTTGCATGCCCTGCTGCTGCTGCTGCTGCTTCTTTTTTTGGAGAGGTTTTTTGCTATAGGGCGCGTGTGCTCGCCAGAAAGACAGAGAGAGACAGAGAGACAGAAAGCAAGAAATCACCCCCCAGGGGAGATGGCCATGCCGCAATCCCTTCTCTTCCATTCTCCTCTTGGGATCTTGGGCACACACGCACACGCGCCTGGCATGAGTTTAAGCACCTGGTCTGGGGACTTGAACCACGGTCAACTACATAGACAGTATGCTAACTGCTGGTCCCCCCTGCTTTGTCTATTAACTCATCAGTTCTTTGAGGGTGAGACTTATGGTGCACCTTGATAACACCTTGCATTTTGGAGGTTTCTGAATGTTTATAAAATGGATAAATAATTAGATGGATGAACAAATAAATGCAACAATATAGGTTGCTTTCAATATATTCATTGCTTGAACCTTTATAATCCGACATGAATTATGATACCCTATTCACCATCTCCCCCACTTCAAATAGGAAGCTACCTAATTTTCCCAAAGTATAATCCTCCTTCTATTATCCTTTCACAAGTGACCTACATACAACACGTTTCCCTTACCTTCTGCTACTTCTGTATGCCCTCCAGGTCTTCAAAATTCTACTCAAAATTAAGTTTTTTCTCACCACTAGCTTAATTAGCTAGCCTCACTGAGCAATATCATTATTCTATATCATTTAACCAGATCTGTTCCCAGGAATCAACTTTTAATCAAGCAAATGACACAAAGAGCAAGTTAAACTAAATCAGAATTGTCTATGCCCTGTATTTCTCCCAGACCTTTCTAGTAGCTCAGTTTTTAAAGTATTTACCATTCTAAGAGTTTTACTTATAATAACCAATTCATTTTTCCTATAACTCCCATTAAATAATCAAATAAGGAAAGGACCCAGAAAGACAAGTAAGTAGCAGAACCGGGCTGCAACTAGGAGTAGCAGACATGTTCACGGAAAATATGTATTACAAAAATACTATGCACAGTTTACAAAATGTTTTGCACCAAAGCAAACTTGTACTTTAATTCCATTTGCCTATGGAAGTTCTGAGGTCCCTTCATATAATATTAGCTTCCATGTTTATGGTTACAAGTTTCTGTTTCTCCAAACTTTGACCATTTGATTTCTGACGTTCTGGATTTAAATCTCGCAATGTAGTAAAAGCCTCCAAAGTCAAACAAGCTAGAGTAAAAGTTTACATCTGGTACTCCATTCCTCTGATATCTGAAACCAGACATGTGACTAAAACCAAAATCTTTTTTATTTATAATACTGGAAAATTTCTAGCATTTTGAGAATTGAATGAGTTTTGATACATTTTACCAGAAGTAGCCAGCAGAAAACAACATATACTGTGTGTTCAACATGCAAAATATATCAAAGTAGAAATCTGTGGGACCAGCAGTTAGCGTAATGGCTATGTCGCTGGACTCCCATGTAGTGGACCGCGGCTTGAGTTCCGGAACCTGGTGGTTTAAAACTCACACCAGGCACATGTGCGTGCATGCCCAGGATACTGAGAGAATGGAGGAGAAGGGATTGTGGCATGGCCATCTCCAGTGGGGGGGTGATTTCTCGCTTTCTGTCTCTCTCTCTCTCTCTCTCTCTCTGTCTGGTGAGCGCACGCGCCCTATAGCAAAAACCTCTCCCCTTGGGACCAGCAGGTGGCGTGGTGGTTAAGGCGCTCCCACATGGCCCACCAGGGTTCAAGTCCTGAATCTGGTGGCTTGCTTTCTCACTTCCTCTCTCTCTCACTCTTACCCTCTGCCTCTCTCTGGTCAAACTAAAAAAATATATAATAATAAATGAATGAATAAATAAAATAAAATAATTATTTAAAAAAAAAACCTCTCCCCCCCAAAAAAAAAGTAGAAATTTGTAACATAAAGATGATTCAAAAAGAAGCAAGGAACCAATTTATTGTATTGTCCTCACTTTTTATTTATTTTTGTAATGGTTTTTGCCATAGGGCATATGCATTCTCTGGAGAGAGACAGAGAGAGATAGGGAGATGGAAAATGAAAAATTCACACCCTCCCCCAGGGGTATAGCCACACTACGATCCCTTCTTTGCCATTCTCCTTCTAGAATTTGGGGCACACACACACATACACCTGGCATAAGTTTCAAGCCACCAGATCCAGGACTCAAACAGCGGTTGGACACATGGGAGTTCAGTACCTTAACCACCATGCTACCTGCTGGCCCCTTGTCCTGACTCTTGCTGTATGATCCCTGGTCATTCAACTGAGAGACATTAGATGTTATGATGGCTGAGCTTTGAGGCTCTGGAAATAGTTTGTGTCTAAATCTCAGATCTACAGAATACAAGCTGCTGTGCACATTTCCTATCATCACTGAAACTTCAATTTCTTCAACTTTCAAATGAAAATAACAAATTATCATAAGGTTATTGTGAATATTTGTTGAGTTAGAACCATAAGCAGGTGCATAGCTAGCTGTTATTACTAACATCTCAGCTCAAATAGCTAAAAAGTTCCTTTGTGCTCTTTATGCACTGAGGATCTTTCTTTCACAATTCTGTACAACATTTCATAATAATTATAGTAAGCAAAATTCTGTATGGTTTTCATAACCTTAGTCTCCTAGTGCTACTCCTGTGATTATGCTACCTTACATGGCAAAGGGATTTTGCAAATATAATCAAGGGAGATTATACAAGTGAGTCTAATCTAATTACTTGAGCCCTTCAAAACAGTCATCTCAGGCTAATAGAAAAATAGGGAGTCAAGTCTGAGAAGGACTCAATATACTATTGCTGTTTTTGAAGTAGGAGGGAGCAAAAGGAAAAGGAATAAGGGTGGGTCTTAGGAACAGAAAATAGACTCTAGCTGACTAGCAAGACTATGGGACTCAGTTATGTAGCTGTAAGGAACTGAATTCTGCCAACGTTCTAAATGAGCTTGACAGGAGATTCTTCCAAGCCTCCAGATAAGAGCTCAGCCCAGCTGACACATTGCTTCAGCTTTGTGGGACCTTGAGCTGAGAACCCAGTCACTTTGTGCTGAACTTCTGTCTTACAAAACCATAGAATAATAGTTAAGTATTATTTTAAGCTACTAAAGTATTTCTGTTATTGTGCAGAAGTAGAAAACCAATAGTCATTTATCTAAATGATTGATTCATCATGTCAATGGATTTTAATTTTTTTAATGTGCTATATAGGACATTCCCAAGTCTTACTGCATCTAATCTTCTTGATTAGTTGGACTTCATTTTCACTCCTTGCTTACAGGTAACGATCACTCCCTTCAAAAGAGATGGCTAACTGACTCTCCATTGTGCCTTTGAGTTTTCAATCTCCTACTGACTTGAAACTGCTGAGTGACCAGAACCGATATCCATGTTGGTTCTTGTCCTATGCTCATGAAGAAATAGAGATGCAGACACAGAGAGGAGAATAAAGTGGAGTTTATTAGGGAAAGAGAAAAAGCTCCCAATGTAAAGGAAGAAGGCCCTAATGGGTTTCCAAAGAGGGGCTGGAGACCGAGGGTTTTAATTTAGCAGTCTAAGTGCAGGCTAACTTTCTGATAGGGAAGTGAGCTTTAGAAAATGGTTACATGGTATTCTGAGTGATTTATTATCCCATTCTTTGTGGGTTCAGTAGACTATGGAAAGCTATACTTCTTGTTAGAATACTATTACTTAATAGAAACTGTTGCCCTTAGCTATAGTTGCTTTGAGTCCCAGTGCAGCCAGGTTTGGGTTGTGAAAACTGAGCCGTTGTGACTCCATCTTGGGCCTTTACCCTGTCTGTGTGCTCAATAGCCTTGTCTCCTGCATTATTAGTAAGGGGTCATAAATTCTTTAGAGACTTCATCAAAAAGAAAAACATAATGACTTTCTTTTGGGGCCTTTACTTATCTACCTGTGAGTGGAGTCTAATGCCTATCTCACTATTCTTAATATTTGTTCTCAAATTCCAGGGTATACCTCTTCCCCATTTCTTAATTCTTTTGTGCTTTCCATTTAGCTGCTCTTAGTGTGCTTAAACCTCTCTATGAAGGTATGGTAGAATTTTCTCACCCTAACATTTTCTATTCTTGGTCCTTTAAAAATGGCTTTCCTCACTCCTATCAATGAAAAGGTTTGGTGATGAAGCTACCGATGATCATAATAATAAGAATCTAACAACATAAATGACAGTGATAACAGCAACTATACAAGAATGATTTTGTTAAATACCTAGAAGATTCCAAACCTGTATTAAATACTTTACATTTTTTTGTTTTACTCACTTCCAGCAACCTTACAAGCTTTAAATAATCTCAGTTTGTAGATTTAGAAATGTGAACACAGATGGTTTAAACGAGCTGCCTAAGACTTATGTATACAGTAAAGAATACACTCAGATTTATTCAAGTGAAAGGCCTCTGGATTTTAGTCTTAGGTTGTTTAAAGCAAGGGAATATTGGGAAATTTAGGGTCCTGAACTCTTACAGTGCTTTTCAGAATCACACTGTGTCAGCTGAATTTAATCAACGTTTATTTAAAACATACTTATGCCAAGCACTGTGCAAGGCACCATGGATACACAGATGAATAAGCTACAGTCTCTCCAAAGATTCACAGTCGAGGTAGAAAAATCGAGAAAAGAAATCCCTTATCTTGGATCTGAAAAGATGAGTTAAAGAAAAGCAGTGTTCTAGTCAGAGGAGAGAGGAAGTCCCGTGCTCTAGAAGGCTTGAAACAGCTCATCAAGATTAAGAAGCAATGGAAATAGTAGTTGGGTGAAGAAGAGATGGCCAAGCAGTGAAAGAGGTGAGAGGGAGGAGACATATACAGCCGTCAAACTTAAGGAACTCCGTGCACCATCCTCAACAATTACACTCAACAGAGAGACAGTTAATTAGACTTACACATGGTCTGCAACATTAATAAACATAGATATCATTCATTACATTTTTATTATGTTACTGGCACTGAGTCACATGTTTTATGTACGGGGAGGGGAGGGAGGTCTTCAAGAAGTTCATGGAAAATTAGGGTTTTTGTTTTAGTTTTTAATTTAAGAGAGATTTTTGCAATAGGGCGCATGCACTCACCAGAGAGACAGAGAGAAACAGAGAGAGAGACAGACAGACAGACAGAAAGTGAGAAAAAAACCCCAACGGGGGTGGCCACTCTGCAATCCCTTCTCCGTTCACCTCTCAGGACTTTGGCAAACATGCACACATGCCCGGTGTGAGTTTCAAGCTGCCGGGTCCAGGACTCGAACTGCAGTCAGCCATGTGGGAGTCCAGCGATGTAACTATTATGCTCCCATGAGTATTACTTTTTAACAAAGCTATGCATGGATTTAAAAACATTATCTTAAGGTTTTTGTTTTTTCTTGCCTTAGTGCTCGTGTGCTTACCAGAGAAAGACAGAGAGACACTGAGAGGGAAAGTGAGAAATCAGCCATCAAGGGGACAGCCATGCCACAATGCCTTCTCTTCCATTCTTCTCCTGCCCAGAATTTCAACTGACCAGGCTGGCCATGTGGAAATCCAGCTCCTTAACCACCACACCACCTGCTGGCTCCATTTAAAAACATTTTTGCATCAAAATCAACTCATACTGTTTTGTCAATTTTCCATGAATTCGATGAGTTTCCCATATATATAATATTTTCCAATTTTTATCATTACTCTGAGTAAAATATTTGTAAATCCATTTTAGAAAGTCAGGAAATAGGACCAACAGGTGGCATAGTGGTTAAAGCACTAGACTCTTACAGAGCCAACTGCAGTTCTAGTCCCAGACTCGGGGGCTTGAAAATCACTCCAGGTTGCAAGTGCATGTGTGCCCAAAATCCCAAGAGAAGAGTAGAGAAGGGGTTGTGGTATGGTCAGTCTACCTGGGGGGTGATTTCTCACTTTCCTTCTCACTATCTTTCTGTCTCTTTCTCGTGAGTGCACGTACCCTATTGGTGGGGGGCGGGGGGGGAGAACCCCTTAAAATAGATAAATAAATAAACAAACAAGGAAAGTTAGGATCTAAGAGATTAATTTACTTGCTCAATTGAGAGTTAGTATGAGGTTAATTCAAAATTCAATCCCAGATTTGTCTGAAATCAAGGCCTGTGTTCTAAAGCAGGTCTCACTGGTAATGTGAGAATCAGAGGTCAGTGCATATTCTTAAGTTGGAGGGACTCTTTAACCAATTACTTATGTGTTATACAGTAATTACAAACACTTTCTGATGATATTACAGTAGTAGTGAGAGAAAGAGAACTGGCTTTCCCTTTAAACAGTTTTATTTACTTATGTGTTATGCAGTAATTACAATCCCTTCCTCTCACACCCCGAGAGAGTGCACACTTTCCCTTTGGATTAAGATAAGATGAATTTGAAATTCCTGAACTTTATACTTGCCTATTATCTTGAATCATTTAGTTTAAAGATACCTTCTTTAGGGGGCAGGCGGTGGCCCAGTGGCAAAGATACCATCTTTGAAAAATATCATTTAACTGATTTACCTTAAAACCTTGTTATGTACTTTCACACACATTAAATCTTAATTATGCATATTTGTATAAAGGTCTCAGATTATCAAAGACACACCCTTCCCCAGGAACATTATGAATTATGGGTAAAATTAAAACATGAACTTGAGTTTGTAACTTACTCTTTCCAACAATTTGAGAATAAAATGTTTCTATCTTAGTTAAAGTATTATAGATGTCATTGGCTTTCTTTAATTTATTTATTTATTATCATAATCTTGTTTATATTACATTGAATCACATATAACTTTATAGTGTATTACATTTCTTTTTGCTAGTAGGAAGACTCAGTTTATAGCTCAAATATTTAGTAGGCTGAAAGGAACATAGATAGAGACTTAATTAAAATATAATCCCTGCTAATGGTGAGTTTATTATCTGGATGGGAAAAATGCCAATGGTCTCATAAAAATAGAACCAAAATATTATTAAGTGATCAACACCCAATCAAATAACTAGTGCTGTAAAAATTAAATGAAGATGAGACTTTGTGGTAATTTGTGAAAAACAGGAAGTGGCATGTAATCTGAGAGTTTTGAAAGACAGATTAGATTTTAATTTCCATGGAGAGGAAGAAAAGAAAGGAAGCGAAAACTAGGTATCGACAAGGAAGTTTTGATAGCAACCAGGAGACTAGGAAGCAGTTCATTTTTCTTTCTTTTTATTAATAATTATTTTTATTTTAACTTTTATTTATTTGTTTGTTTGTTTTAATTTGACCAGAGAGGGACAGAGTGAAAGAGAGAGAGAGGGAAAGTAAGAAAGCAAGTCACCAGGTGCAGGAATTGAACCGTGGTCACTTCATGTGGGAGTCCAGCGCCTTTAACCACCACGCCACTTGCCGGCCCCTCATTTTTTTTTTTTTTTTTTTTTTTTTTTTTTTGATAAAGACAAGGAATCAGTTATCTAGAGATTACAATATGTCTGGATTACCCAGATGGTAGCACAGAAGTGAAACACAATCCTATTTGGGGCAACCCCACATAGGAAGGTTTCTGGGTCAAATCTAGAGACATTCCTAAGTACTCCAGGCACATACCTACCATCCAGGGCTGGCTGAGAGCTGTAGGTGGACTGTTGGGGTAGAGGATGTCCCCTCTCTCTCTCACACACTCATGGAAAAATTTCATTTAGAACAGTAGATTTTAATATTTGTGGGACTGAGTGGTGGCACAGTGGGAAATACAATTGGACCCATGTGGGAACAGTCCTAGGTTTGTGACATGGGATTTCCCGTAGCATCTCAGGTGTACATGCAAGCCTGGGAATTGGGTTGACAGAACTGAGGGTGAATCGAGGCATGAGGATGCTGCTGGCGTGACTGTCTCCCTCTCACTCATGGAAGAAATAAATAAATACAATAAACACTACACTTGGGTTGCCATGTTGTTTTTGAAACTCAGATGAAAGTTCTGGGCTCACTTCAGAAAATACAAATAAATTATCCTATTGTAAAGAAGCAAATACTGTCAGCAGTTTGGTACATATTATTCTAGACCTCCATCTCGGAACACATATATATGTGTATATTTAGATACATATACATAGATACACATACATGTGTGTGTATATTCTGTATATATGTGTGTGTATACATGTGTGTATATATATATATATATATATATATATATATATATATATATATGTATCTCCACCTATTGTATTGGAGATATATATATATATATATATATATATATATATACACATACATATACATACTAGGTTGTTGGAAAAGTCATAATGTATTTTTCTATGTCAACATGTGTCATTACTTTCCTGATGACTATCTATCTATCTATATATATTCCTTCCCATAATGACTAACATAAAATTTGGTAATTTGTAGTAACAAATTCACATGCAGAGACTTACAGTATTGTTTTTGGAACCAGACATGCTGTAATATTCAGAATTCTTTTATTAGAATGACTATTTCTTCCTTTGAACATTTTTATCTTATCAGAATAAAGAGTTTATTTTTTAAAATTATGTTTTAGGAAAGTACATGCTCATAGTAAAAATGTCAAGCCATACCTAAAACTCTAAGGAAGAAGTGAGAACCGAGGTGACACTGTACCAACAATGAAGGGGCTGCTGCACAGCGGGCTGCCATAGTTGAGGCAGCCCACAATTAGATAATGACATGTGAGATGAATTGGGAGGAAAAAAAAGCCTAGAAGTCAGGAAGGCAGTTGGACAACCATGTAATTGTCTGATGAATAACCAAGAGGAAAGCTGTCACTGGCGGTGACAGTGAGAGCCACGTTGGGTTGAGCATCTGCTTTGCGCGAAGCTCTGCAATCACGTGCTCTGGAGGAAATAAAAAAGACACGTGACCTGTGCCCTCTCGGAGCTCAGTTCAATAGATGAGATCAGTTTAGACACAACCGAGGTTCATTAAACAGGGGTGGGGAATTTGTATGAATAAAATAATTCCTAGTACATGTCCTCTGCCAGCTCCCTGCTATTTTGGGGGAACATCTCAAATCTCTATTTTTTAAAATTGAGGAGTGGGAGATTGGTGGTGGACGATACAGAATTACCAGACTGGGGCTATGGTGTTCTTTCGGTTTGGAAAACCTTTAAATGAACATAAATCATTTGACTTTTGGAATGCAAAGAAAGACATAGTTTTGTAGGAAAAGAAGAGCTCTGGAGGTGTGGTGGCCTAGAGGGTGGATGTAATCTCTTTTAAAGGTGAAACCTCATAAAACATTTCTCTCTTAGTGTTGTCTGGCCTGAAAGGTCAGGCTTGGGTAACATTTGTTAATGATTATCTGAGTGCAGAATTGTTTTGGAATGTGTCTAAGACTGATTTTCAAAGTAAGAGTAAAATTTAAGATTCATTGAGAAGACATCAACTATCTGAAAATAAAAAACAGAATGATCTAGAGAGAAAATAAGCAATTATACAAGGAGCTTTATTTTTTCTCTCCAATAATAGGAATTTTAATTTTTATTACCTGGAATATTTTTCAGTGTGTCCATTTCTTTGCATTAATATAAAAGACATAAAATAAATAGTATATTTATTTTATTTTCTAAGTATTTGTCTGATAAAAATGAACATGTCAAAAGTAGCAAAGCTAGAAATAAAAAGTTAAATTAATAGTATTGTGATCTTACTCAGTATTATAATGCAATTTTCAAACAATATTTTACTCTGTAAGAGGAGAATGTTGAAAATATGTCTGAGAATATAGATACGATTAAATCATGTCATAATAAAATCTGCATCTGAGTCTTACATAGACATTGAGGCTAGATCACTTTTTAATGTCTTAATATTCTAGTAATATGAAAGAAAGATCTTAAAAGATATACAAATAAATATTAATGTATGACTTACTTATGGAAACTCATATAGATTTTAAATTGAAATGGCACTGCATATTCACCATTTTAATTTCACTAACACCAGCCAAATCTTTTTTAATAATCTAAACACAACTTCTAGGCTGGGAGGGGCTGCCATTCATTTTTTGATTCAATTCCAAAGTTCCTTTCAGAGTAATAAAAACATTTTCTACAGAAGCAGAAGATGACCTTGCTTCATTATTTAAGCAGCTCAGTCTCTTTAGTTTTTTCCAAGCTTACCATGGAGTTGGCTTCAAGGACATTATTTCATAAATGTTTTTAGAGGAGGAATGATGTCACCAGGAAGTTATCAAGCCCATTCTTTCCCAGAGACACTGCTCTGTGCTAGATGTTAAGAAGGAGTGGACTGAAGAAGAACTTTTCAAAGACAAATCTAGATTTCAATCTAGACCTATGTCTGGTCTTTCTCTGGAAACGACTGCTTTGAAAATAATTCAGGACACACATAATTAGAAGCTATAAAAGGTGTTTATCTATCTATCTATCTATCTATCTATTTATTTATTTATTTATTTTAGAGCTACAGGGCATGTGTGCTTGCCAGACACACAAAGAGAGACAGAGTGAGACAAAGTGACAGAAAGTAACAGATCACTTCCCCACCCAAGGGATGACCACACTAATCCCTTCTCCATTCTCCTCTTGGGATTTTGGGCACACACGCACACGTACCTAATGTGAGTTTCAAGCCACCAGGTGCTGGACTCGAACTTCAGTCAGCCACCTGGGAATTCAGTGCCTTAACCACTATACCACCTCTTGCTAGCCCTAGAGGTGTTTTGCAGTGTAAAAAATATTAGGAAAATATGTTAGGTTGTTGGAAAAGTCATGATTATTTCCTGTGTTTTTCTATACAAAAATGCATCATGACTTTTTCAACAACCCAATATAATCGCAATAAATTCAGAAAAAAAAATACATTGGGCCAGTCATGGTGTTTCAGGTGGTAGGGCATCACTGTGCAGTACTAGAGCCATAATGGGAAGTTCTGGAGAGGGGGAGATAGGCTGGGTTGACCTGAACATGTTGGAGATGCCCACAGGGCACTTATGATCCTGGCTAGCTAGAAGGTTGAATGAGAATTATGGCATGGCTAGACCCTATCAGCAATTTCTCTCCCTCTCTCAAAAATAGATAAATTGTTGGGCCAACTGATGCTGTGGTGGTTAAATTGACTGGATCTCACATGGCCAACTTCCAGTTTCATTCTTGGACCTGGCAGCTTGAAAAACACATAGGACATGTGTGTGTGTGTGTGTGTGTGTGTGTGTGTGTGCCCAAAATCTCAAAAGAAGAATGGAAGATAAGGGATTGTGGCAAGCACATGTGCATTATAGCCAAAGCTTAAAAAAAAAAATAGACAAAGAAATAAACAGAAATAGATAAATTATTTTTAAAAGATGAAATTAGTTATTATTAAATATTTATTATTTTAATTTTGTATTGTTTTCTACTGGTAAAGACATATGGTTCACTAAATATTGTAAGTTAAATATCTTAAAAAGCAAATAGCCAGATGTTAGAAAAGCTCTTAGAATATGCATATACTTTCTCCATCTCGGGCTAAACTGGTGGGTTGCAATGCATCTACATTCTGTTATAAATTTTAAGAACATAAAGGTTATACCTAAAGTGAAAGAATGAAAGATCAAAAAGAGCTTTTGCCTATGATTAAAAATTTTTTTTCTACACATTGCAACCAAATTGCTTGGATTTGGTGCCCATGTTAACATTTAGGCTCCCCCAAATCCTGACTGTTTCTTGTTATTTTTTAAAAAATATGTATCCTAGGCCAGCAGATGCCATAGAGGTTAGGGTGGCTAGGTTCCACATGCTAACTCCATGGTTCAAATCCCAGATCCGGCAACTTGAAAATCATGCTGGGTGCATGTGCATGCATTTCCAAAATTCCAAGAGGAGAGTGAAGGAGAAGGGATTGTGGAATGGCCATTCCCCCCAGGAATTGATTTCTCACTTTCCTTCTCTGTCTTTCTCTCTGCCTCTTTCTCTCATCTCTCTCTAGAGAATACATGTACCCTACAGCAAAAAAAAAAAAAAAAAAAAAAAAAAAAAAGATTTAGCTTAAATAGCCTTAAGTTCTATCTCCATCTTTTCTAAACAATTGTAAAACCCTTGATTATTTTTCTCACCTTGAGTGTTCCAATTGCTTCTTAATTTATCTCCCCTCCTAGACTGACTTACTTCAATCCACCTTCTTAATCATGTGACTTTCTTATGCCATACTCTTCACTGAATCTTTGTGACCTTCAGCTTAGTACTAAAGTCCTTGATCATCTCTGCCATAGTTTATATGACCCTTCTCTTATGATGTCAGCACATACACCACTTATACCCTGACCTACCTCCTCCAGTTCCTATGAAAATGCTTAACAGCAGACACACAGATACAGAACAGGTTCTTGCTCTCTCACCATGTGATTGCCCTGTGCTGTCTCGGGACTCTGCAGAGAGTCTCCACCAACAAGAAGACTGTCATAAGATACAACTCCATGTCTCTGTATCTCCAACATTGATCCAAATAAATATTTAATCTTTATATAAAAAAAAAGAAACAAGATGCTTAACAGTTGTGCTAAGCTAAAAAGCGTAGTTATTTAGGCCTACCACCTGTGGCCCTTCTTTTTAGAACCCTTATTGCAAACTGACCATTTATTGTATAAAATATGAAATATTAAAATATCATAAGATGTGAAGAAATATAAAAATAACCAATCTTGGGGGCCAGCTGGTGGCATGGTGGTTGAGGGCACTGGACTCCCACATGGCTGACCACGGTTCAAATCCTGAATCTGGCAGCTTGCTTTCTCACTTTCCTTCTCTCTCTCAGTCCCTCTCTGGTCAAATAAAAATAAATAAATAGAGTTAAATAAAATAAATTCTAAAAAAATAACCAATTTTTCATGCAGTTGTTTTTATTTAAAATTTTAAAACATCTTAAATACAAATCTATTCAGCAGTAGTTGCCTACAGGACTGTTTAGCTCTCCATCTTCTTTACATTTATAAAAATTCAGAAGAATATTCATGTCAAGCTCAGTGTCTTCATAAAGTAAAAACAGAGACAGAAAGTCAATCAGAATTTGAAAAGGTCTTTATTTTTCAAAGCGTTTTAAGGTGGATCCTCAATTATGTCATGTGGAGAAGAATTTCATTCGAGATGGCTAACAGAAGAACTTTTGTGGGTAGAGCCAGCAAAATGTGCCGGGAAAATGTCCAGCTATTTTGAAAATAAATGTCAGGACGTCAGCGCCCCTTTTCTCTTGCCGCAGGCTATCGGTCTTTGGCCATCTAACACTCATTAGCCCTGGCCCTATATATTAACCCCGTCCCAGATGTGTAAACAAAGTAGTGCAGCGGTCCTGCTAATGGACTTTCAGTTCTTGAATGTCCCGCACATCAAAAAATTGCTTTGGTGTTCTCCCTCAATGTTACTTTTGCAAATTGGACAATTTACTATAGACATATTTATGGTCATACAAAACAACAACAAACAACAAAGTCAGTCTCTTTTCTTCAGTCAGTAATGCTGGTCAATTAAACATGACTGAGACAGAAGAGAATGTAGACTGGATGGATAGATGAAGCAAGCAAGCATTCATAAAGCCTTTATAATGATAATACCAAGTAATATTAACATTCTCAAAGTATCACTGATTTTGTGACATTCTTACTACTATATGACTAATACCTTCAAGACAGTCATAGAAAGTTCAGGAGTTAATCACCTTTAATTTATTTGTTTTTAGACTTAAATTAGAAGCACTATAGGGTGAAAAGAAAATACATGCCTAAATCAGATAGTCAATAGCTACATAATTTCCATTTAAGAGCTCCTTATGACTGCACATTATTTTAAATAATCCAGTTTACTTTTTATTTTTAAGAATTATTTATTTAATTTTATTTATTCACTATCATTATTCAATTTGACCAGAGAAAGAGAGATGTAGAAAGAGAAAGAGAGGGGTGAGAAAATAAGCCACCAGGTCCAGGACACAAACCACTGTCAGCCAAGTAGGAGTCCAGCACCTTAACCACCATACCACCTGCTGACCCCAATCCAGTTGATTTTTAAAGCTATCCTAGAAGTCATTTAGAGGATGTATAGGGTGCATATATGGAAAGAGGGAAGGAAAGTAGACTTTGGGAATGTTTTTATTTTCTAGGTCATGTAGTTCTGTAACTTATTTACGAAACTAAATCAAAGCTTAATGTCCAAGGTGGTGACTTCAAGATTTTTGCTATAAAGATATTTGTCATGTCATGGTATATATAGTAGCATCCAATCCAACAGTCTGTGGTTTCAGTTACCCACACAGTTCATTGCAATCCAAAAATACTAAATAGAAAACTCCAGAAATAATTCATAAATTTAAAATTGAGTGCCATATTGTTTAACGTGATGAAATCTTGCACAATCCAGCTCAGTTCCACTAGGGATGTGAACCATCCCTTTGTCCAGTCTATGCTCCTGTCCATCCATCACTTACTAGCTTTCCCGGTTATCAGACAGACTGGGTTTCTCAGTGCTTGTATTCAAGTAACCCTTAATAACGGCACCAGAGCACAAGAATAGAAATGCTGGTATATTGTTGTAATTATTCTGTGTTATTAATAGCTACTATTATTAAACTGTTTCCAATTTATGAGTTAAACTTGTATTCTTAGAAAGAAAAAAAAAAAAAGCAGTATGTATAGGGTTTGGTCCTATCTACAGTTTCAGCCACACACTGGAGGTCTTGGAAGCTATCCCCTGCAGATAAAGCTGTGATACAGAAAAAGTGGAAACCACTTCAATGTCATTAAGGGATTAAGTGATCAGATGTTAATAGACAGTCACTAAAATAAGTGAAAATTATGACTATAAGAAAATTAGAGGGGCCAGCAAGTAGCATGGTAGTTAAGGGTGCTGGACTCCCACATAGTCAACTGTGGTTCAAGTCCTGGACCTATCAGCTTGATTTCTCACTTTCCTTCTCTCTCTCTCTGTCCCTCTCTGGTCACATTAAAATAAATAAATAAATAAAGTTAAATAAAAATAACCATTTTAAAAAAAGAAAATCAGATCGTGAAATATTATCTTAGGCCTATAAATAAATGCATATGTATATTTATTGAATATATATATATATATATAATAAAACATATTTACATATAAATTCTGAAAGCATAAGCACAAAAGTAGAAATATGTTTGTCTCTGTTGTAGGATTGTTTATGATTATTAGTTTCTTCTTTTTTATCTGTATTTTTTTAAATTCCTGTGTTGCAAATATTATTTTCTAATAAGAAAAGGAAACAAAATACATTTTAAGTAAGATTAATATTTCTTCAGGAAAAAAGAAAAAACATTATATGTATAATACATATAGTTAATATGTGTATATGTATGTATAGTTTATATATGTATGTACAGTTTATGTATAATTCAAGCTATATCACTGAAATTGTCTCCACACACGAGATTGCTTCTGATACTTGGTTGACAGGTTGGCAAATATATGACCAACAAAATACTATTCATTTCCATTTTGCATTCTGATTGCTTAGCAAAAGCAGGAATGAACTAGTGCCTTTGAAGTTTGAGTTTCATACTTTTGCCTTAATCTTGTAGACATTAATTCAAGGTTGGATACATTTTCAATTTTGCTTTTAATCAAATCTATGAGGCAGAAAGTAGGCAAGAATATGTCTGTAACTGAGGAGTTGTTGCTGTAGTTCCTCACCTCTGAAACTGAAGATCAGGCATATCAGGAGGACAGGATTCATTCAGCCAGAAGCAAGGAAGAAAAAAATACTACACACATATACACACAAATACACACACACACACACACACACGCACACAGAGTTTCCCAAGATGCAGTCAGAATTCTAAGGAAATATTTTATTTGTGAAATCATTTTGTTTCCAATTAAAAAAAAAAGTCATATAACTACATACTGTATTTTAAAAATGAAAAAAAAAAAGAGAGAAAAAAATTTCTTATAACCTCACCATTCTAACAAACCACAAATGAAATTGGGAAAATATATTTAACTATGATGATTAAAAAAACACTTAGTTCAATTATACGAATTTATCCATACCATTACTAAACCACCATTAAAAACCTAAATATTCCAATGTATTTATACATAATAGGTAAAATCTTTTTCTTTTTTCTTTTTGGAGAGGTTTTTGCTATAGAGCGTGTGCACTCGCCAGAAAGACAGAGAGAGACAGAGAGACAGAAAGCAAGAAATCACTCCCCAAGGGGGATGACCATGCTGCAATCCTTTCTCCTCTGTTCTCCTCTTGGGATATTGGGCACGCACACACATGTGCCTGACATGAGTTTAAGCCACTGGGTCCAGGACTCAAACCATGGTCAACTACATGGGAGTCCAGCAACATAGCCATTATGGCAACTGCTGGTTCTCATAATAGGTAAAATCTTTTAGGGTTTTCATGATGATTTTAAATTTATTTTCCTATAATAAATAGGTGTTTGCATGCCCATGTTAAAATTTTCATAGTCTTGGGGCCAGCAGGTGGCATGGTGGTTAAAGTGCTAGACTTCCACATTGTTGATCATGGTTCAAGTCCCAGACCTTGCTTTCTCACTTTACCTCTCTCTCTCTCTCTGTCTCTTTGGTCAAATTAAAAAATAATAATAGTAAATTATTTAAAAAATTTATTAAAAAAATTTAATAGTCTCGTAACTAGCAGATGGAGTAATGGTTACGTTGCTGGACTCACACATAGTCGACTGCAGTTTGAGTCCCAGACCTGGGGGCTTAAAACTCACATGCTGGGCACAAGTGTGTGTGTGCCCAAAATCCAGAGAAAAGAATGGAGGAGACGGAATTGTGGCATGGTCACTCCCCAGGGGGGTGATTTCTCACTTTTTGTCTCTCTGTCTCTCTCTGGACATGCCCTATAGCAAGAATCTCTCTTTAAAAAGAAAGTGATCTCCTATATGTTTTCATTAAAACATGAATCAGAGAGGGACCAACAGGTAATATAGTGGTTAAGGCTCTGGACTCCCACATGGCAAATTGTGGTTCCAGTCCCAGACATGGCAGTTTGAAAATCATGGTGGTGAATCTTTGTGCATGCCTAAAATCTGGACAGGAGAATGGAGAAGGGATTGTGGCGTGGCCATCCCCCACTGCCCCCCGAGGTGATTTCTCACTTTCCCTCTTACTGACTCTCTCTGTATCTGGCAAGCGCACATACCTATGGCAAAAATCTTTAAAAGAATGGATCACAGAAAGTATACATGATTAGATCAGTTTAATTTAATTTATTACTATGTTTCCTCAGTAAGGTGGTAAGAGATTAGAGCACAAAGACCATTCTAGCTTTTGCTCATTCTGGTACTCCCAGCACCGGGTCCAAATTGGCACAGAGTAAAGCTGCATCAATGTAGTTACTGATGAATACACTGCAATTACCCAAGAAGTGAATGAAAAGCCTCTTCTGAGTCAACATTCACTTTGATTTGATTTGATTCCCTTGGAAACTGGACTTTGAAATTTCTAACATTTAAATCAAACATCTCTTCACAGCATCTCTATTCTATATTCTTCAAAGAAGAGTACCTATCTTACAGGGTTATTTTTTAAATTATGCATTTAGCAGGATGCCTATCCATAAGTGCATAATACTCGTGACATATTGAAAGCAGCACACATTCTGGAATAAAATTAACCAGGGTTCAACTGCTTGGTTGATTATGTGCCTGTGTGATCTTGGGCAATTTAACTTACTTGAACTTCAATATAAACATCTATAAAATCAAAATGGATGCAACATAACTAGCCAAGATAGTAGCCATAAATAATAAATAATATGTACAAGGTACCTAGCACATAGAAAGAATTTCCTTCATATTATTTCCAAATCCTGACAGACTTTAATACTACATAGTGACCAAGTGACCTTGGTTACCTATATTGAGTAGTATTTAATATATCTTATACTCTATTAAGGAAAGCATCACCCTGAATAAACAATCCATGAAACTAATGCTGTCTATGAAGCTGCCTGAGGTCACGAACTGCTTTTACCAAAACAACAAATGATTGCCTCCTGGGTGATTCTCATTTGAAGCAATATCATTAATATGAAAAAGCACCGTCTACGTGGAAAAAAGTAAGGGCACAAAGAAGCAATAGACACAGTGAAAATCATTAATCATGGTAAACCATAATTTGGCACAGCAACAAAGTTCACACATTAATTTATGAGCATGTCTAGTTTGCCATTCAAAGCAAATATCCAAGATCTTTGAATCACCTTACAAGCAAAATTAACAACATGGCTGCCTATCTTTGTGATAATGTACTGCCAGGTTTTGAATCAGCCGGAAGAAAGCATGATTTATTCAACAACATACTCTGCAACATATCCAATTGTTACACCCATAATTACTAAGAAACGCATCATTATAAGTAAATGACTTAAGTTGATAGGGGCCTCAGCACTAAAAATCCCCACATTTATATAGCAATTACACTGCATGTGCAGCTCCTATAATCAGTAACTCACTAAATTTTACCTTAAATTTTATCTTACTTATTCAAGGATAATAGGAAAAATACAGGTAAATAAAATAATTTCACACTAAATATCTGGAACTTTAAACATCATTTTCCATACAACTATCAAAATAAATACTTCATATATATTAGTTAATAAATGTATACCACTTTGCATGCATTTTCTTACTTTGTACTTACTATGATCCTATGAGCATGGGTATATCATTAACACCAAATTATATATGAGGAAATCAAGTCTTAATTAAAAATAAGTTAAATAAAAGAATTCTTTAGTAAAAAAAAAAAGTAGGGGGCCAGCAGGTAGCATGGTGGTTAAAAGCACTGGACTCCCACATGGCTGACCACAGTTCAATCCCGGGCCTGGTGGCTTGCTTTCTCACTCAACTCCCCACCCCATCCTCTCTGGTCACATTAAAATATATAAATTAAATTAAATTAAATTAAACTAAATTAAAAAATAAAGTTAAATCAAATAATTCTAAAAAAACACAAAAGTTAAGTTTGCAACTGGCAAACCCCAGTAAATGTAACACTTATCCTCTTTAAACCTGCTCTCTTAACCATTCTAATCCAGGAACTGATAAATTTTCACACTTTGAGATTAGAGTGTTTTCTTTTAATTTTTAAAGAATCATTTATTAGAGTGTTTTCCCATTACAGAGAGTACATAGATGACCAACAGAATAACTAAAGGGTGGGGAATTGGAAGAAGAAATGTCAAAAAGCAGGGTAGTGCATAGATTTTAGAAGTGAGAGTAGTTTTGGAGAACACCTTGCTCAATCACTTTATCATAAAGTGATGCCACCATAGGGAAGATAAGGAAGATTAAGCCAGATCCCCTTCTATGGTCTGACACCTTTCCATAACATCATTGTATAAAACCTTAATAAAATTTCTTTTCTGGGGAACCAGCAGTTAGCGTAATGGCTATGTCGCTGGACTCCCACGTAGTCGACCGCGGTTCGCGTCTCGGACCCGGTGGCTTACAACTCACGCCGGGCGCGTGTGCGTGCGTGCCCAAGATCCCGAGAGGAGAATGGAGGAGAAGGGATTGTGGGGTGACCATCCCCCCTGGGGGGTGATTTCTCGCTTTCTGTCTCTATGTCTCTCTCTGTCTGTCTGGCGAGCGCACACGCCCTATAGTGAAAAACCTCTCCAAAAAAAAAAAAAAAAATTCTTTTCTGAACGATTGGGAGAAGAGTCTACCCTACTTCTGACTTCTACCTTGACTTTGTAAGAATTAAATAATTTAGATAATGTACTAGGTCACTTCCCTCTGTGGAAAAAGAAATGAAACATTCTATGTATGGGACAATCTTCTTCTCTAATGAAGTGGAAAAATAAGCACTTGGTGAACTAACATTTAGCATATTTATAGACTCCCTTACTGCTGAAAAGATGTAACGATATTCAATCCATCTGTGTATGCATTGTGGCTTAAGAGTACAAATGAACTCTATGATCACCATTAGTTCTAAAACATCTACTTGGATCAGAAAGGGAAGGTTTGAGACTAAGAGCTCACTCTACGAAAACTCTCAGGCTTAACTTGATTTTACTCTTAATCTCTGTTTACTCTGCATCCTCTCAGCAAATAGACATTCAATTAGTTTACTTGTGGTCTTCCTGCTGTTTAGAGTCTATTTTCTCTGTGGTTACACTTCATCTTGTCTATCTTTACTTTTTTTTCTTTTTCTTTTTTTTTTTAAGAGAGATTTTTGCCATAGGGCATGCATGCTAGCCAGACAGAGGCACACACAGAAAGCAAGATATCAAACCCCCAGGGGGGGATGGTCACACCACAATTCCTTCCCTTCCATTCTCCTCTTGGGATTTTGGGCAGGCACTAACAGGTGCCATGTTAATTTTAAGCCTCTGGGTCTGGGACTCAAACTGCAGTCGACTACATGGGAATCCAGTGACAAAACCATTATACCATCTGCTGGTCCACATCTCGTCTTTTCAAACAATATGCTTCATGGATTAGCTGTGCCCTTTCATGCTTTAGATTCATCTCATTCCTTTTTTTTCTTGCTGCAGAACTTTGCATGCCCAACGTGTAATTCTAGCCCAATTCATAACAATTCAATAGCTAAGAAACTAACTCATGCATTCATTGAACAAAATTAATTCCACAGGTTTAAGATAGATACTAATCATACCACTGTAAGAAGTAACTGTTCAGATTCAGACACCACTGGAAGTGCTTCAGGAAGAGCTAAGTACAGGATGTTTTAAAAGAAATTTAATGGCAACAAATGTCTTCTTTAGGTCAACAATTCTAATTTAAGACTTGAAAAACATCTAAAAAATGTATCTCTACAAAGGATTGGGAGGAAACAGCATTTTAGCCAGAAGCGTAGTATGTATTCTAATCTCTCCTTGTATAAAGGAAGCTGTTCCAAATTGCCACAAGATTGGACACATTTTTAATTTATAAAACAATGTTACGTCTTTCGGTTACTGTCAACTAGTAATATATGGTTGCTCTCTATATCTGCAGGATCTACCTCCTCAGATTTAACCAACTATGGACTGAAAACATTACATAGTTGCTCACCTATACTATGTAGTTAGTTCTATGATGATTATATCAGTACTGAATATGTACTGACTGTTTTTTTCTTTTCATTATTTCCCAAAAAGTAAGTATAAAACTAGTTATGTAGTATTTACATTGTAGTAGGTACTTTAAGTAATCTAGAAATCATTTAAGTTATATCAGAATATGCAAAGATGAGTACTACCTCATTATATATGAAGGACTTGAGCATCCATAAATGATATTCTGGAACCAATTTCCCCACAGACTCTGAGATATGACTGTGCTGTTGGAAACCACACATAGTAATTGTGATAGTTACAAGGGAAAAAAATCCATCTTGCACACCAAGCTGTATGCCTTACACAGAGCACAGAGTATTTTAGCTGTTAGTTACCAGGTCTAGATTGGGTAGTTCTGGAGGAAAACTAGAGGTCTGATTATAGAAAATACTAGAGGTGGGACCAGCAGTTAGCGTAATGGCTATGTCGTTGGACTCCTATGTAGTCGACCACGGTCCAAGTCCTGAACCCAGTAGCTTAAAACTCACGCCAGGCGTGTGTGTGTGTGTGCACAAGATCCTGAGAGGAGAATGGAGGAGAAGGGATTGCGGCGTGACCATCCCCCTGGGGGGTGATTTCTTGCTTTCTGTCTCTCTGTCTCTCTCTGTCTGTCTGGTGAACGCACGCGCCCTAAAGCAAAAGCCTCTCCAAAAAAGAAAAAAATAAAATACTAGAGGTCATTTACATTGTAATATATTTATAAATGCTAATATATTTATTTGTATGTTTATATATCTGTAGCTACACATGTATATGTATGTATATATACATACTCCTATACAAGAGGCCTTCAAAAATTAGAGAAATAGAATTAAAGTATGAGGTTATTTTGGTGCAAAAAATTGAAATCCACACATAGTTTTACTCATAATATACATTTTTCAAGAACTTTTTGAAGACCCCCCACACAATCCCTAAAAACAAAGGTTTGGGATGGCCTCAAAGAGCAAAGCACTGAAGCAAATTTATGAAGTTGAAAAATCTAAAAAGTAAGGAGAATGTTACTGGGAGAATGTCATCCCTGGGGTTTTCACCTTGATTTGAAATTTATTTGTTCTTAGAATTTGCTGTCTTAAATGACTTCAGGAGTCCAGAACTTCTTAACTCCTTGTGTCCTCAGTTAAATCCTGGGTGTTGTTCTCCTAGGTCTATATGCTTATTGATTAAGTCTGGACTTGAAAAGCATAGAGTCTCTGATCAGTCCTGATGAGGTTTTTCTTAAAGATGTCTCTCACCCCACTCAAACACAAACAATGTTTTACGCTAGAAAGACACTTCCTATGGCTGCAAAAGGAGCTTTGGGATTTCTTTCTGAGAGTCTGAAGATGTTAATCATTTACTAGAGTAAGTGGTAGTTTATTAAGCTAATCTGTTTAATGTTTACCAGGCTCTGACTTTCCTTTTTTTTAAATGAGCCACTCATAAGCCCAAGTAGGGGATACTCGATGTTTCCATTTAATCTTATTTTTATCTTAACTGCTTGTGGGAATAAGTCTTGTGAAAGAAAAATAAATAAGTAAAAGAATATTTATGTTGAAGTTGTTAACTTTGTGCAAGCAAATATCTGCAATGGTTTTCCTTTGTTTCCATGGTCTTTTGTCGGTAATCTATTGCAATGCAGGGACCATGAGCTCTGCTAAATTCTCCATCCCTCTGAAAATACTGGCTCCTCTGTGCCTGCCACTGAAAGATTGTTAGATGCATAGAAGAATAAATGGACAAACAAATGAATCTTCTTAGGATCACAAAGCAGTGTATAACTAAGTGTGGAAATAAGCTATTCTGTCTTTAGTTCATAGAAAAATACAACTGGCTGCTGATAGTTTGTGAGCTCTGAAATAATATTAAATTAAAATAAGAATATTATTTAAATGAAAATAGTCACTTGGATAAATGGTTTATTAAAAGAACTGAAACTAGCATTATTTCTGTCAACACATTTTTAGGAACTTTATTCTTTTTCCACTCTGGCATCCTAATTCACAAAAATTTATTGACCAATAATAATGTGTCATGTGATCATGTCTTGAAAGTGTCTAGAACTGAAGCAAGAAGCAAGTTAGATATTTAGATATCTCATACTTGCCAAGAGTTTTGGTTCACATGTGTAAAATTTTTAAAAGTGAAAAAATATTTCATGACATGATAGTGTCCAAACTTTTTCTAAATGTTAGTTCTACAAAAGGATGAATAATGACTTTAAAAATGAGAATTGTGGGCCAGCCGGTAGCATGGTGGATAAGGAGGTTGGACCCCACATGGTCAACTGAGCAGTTTGAGTCTTGGACTAGCAGTATGTAAAAACATGTCAGGTGCAGGTGTGCTTGCATGCCCAAAATTCCGAGAGGAGAATGGAGGAGAAGGGATTGCGGCATGGCTAGCCCCCCTTGGAGATGATTTCTCACTTTCCCTCTCTCTGTCTGTCTCTCTTTGGAGACCACATGTGCCTATAGTAAAAAAAAAAAAAATCCTAAGTTACTCTAAAAATATCACTCTTTAATGATAATTCCCTCTCTTTAAAAATACTTCTATTTTTCCTTCAAAATTATTAATTGCTCAGTATCCAGTCTAACATTTAAAACATAAAATGTAATTATTTTCAGAAATGTATAAAAGTGTAATGCTTAATCTTGTGAAAAATTGAATCAAATATTAGATAAGTATACAGTTGCAGTGTATCCAGCAAACTAAGTCCAGCAGCTTCTAGTTGCAGTCAATAAAACAAAAAGCAAAGGCTCAGGGAGAAGGGAATTTATTTATGCAACAGAGCTACAGGGAGACAGCAAGGACCACCCAAAAGCTCAGCATGTGCTCAGTATTTATAAAGAGAAGATACAAACATGTGCAAATCATCCCTCACCACCATCAATCAGAGTCCTTTGCTTTCCTTTGAACAATTATTTTGATTCCTGTTTTTCTTTGAATATGCATTCCTGGATTCTCATCTGACCATTCCTCAAACAGACCTCCCCATGACTCAGCACTTGGTCAGATTGTTCTCATCAGAGGCCTTTCTTAATTTCAAAACAGCTGGAGTCCTACTCAACCTGAAACTGGCCTGCCAGTGGAAAGGAAAAGTCCTCCATAATGCAGTAGAAGTCCTAATCCTGGTTTAAGTATAGCTGTTGATGCCCTTTTCAGTTCCATATATTTGCATGGAATATCTTTTTTCAGCTCTCACTTGCACTCTATGTGTGTCCTTACTGGTGAAATGAGTTTCTTGTAGGCAGTGTATAGTTGGGTCTTTTAATTAAGTACTTAATCTATTTCTATTCTGAGTCATTATTGACAGGTATGGATTTATCATTGCCGTTTTATTGTTTTTTTTCCAGTTGTTTTGTAGACCTTTTTGAAGACCCCAGTTACTGTTGGTGGCACTTGAGTATAAAGAATAATTTAGTTCCTCTAGGTGCTAATCCATTTGACGGGATGGCTTCAAGAGGAACACCACCACATCGATTGCAATAACCCTTCCTTTGAATATACCATTTGCCAGTTTAAACTCTAAGACTGGTGACTTCAAATAACACCCCGGAATATACTGGAACAACTTGACCTGATTACAGTTCCTCTTACTGGAGACTTATCAGCTCCCTTCTGCTGTGATTAAGTGAGAATTTTGATTGATTTGTGACTCAATTTGCTTTATCTTGCTTTTTTGCAGGAATGCAAAAAAGTCTACTCCTACTTTTTATCCAGTTAGCGCCCCTCCCCTTTTATTCCAGACTTCAGTTCTCTGCTTCTGATTATTTTCAAAAGATTTCTATTTTTTTGAGAAGTTTTTGCTATAGGGCGTGTGCACTCACCAGAAAGACAGAGAGAGACAGAGAGACAGAAAGTGAGAAATCACTTCCCCAGGGAGATGGCCATGCCGCAATCCCTTCTCCTCCATTCTCCTCTTGGGATCTTGGGCACACACGCACACGCACCTGGCATGAGTTTAAGCCACCAAATCTGGGACTTGAACCATGGTTGACTACATGGGAGTCCAGCGACATAGCCATTACACCACCTGCTGGTCCTAAGATTTCTATTTTTATTTTGTATCATCTAAAAGAATTTTTTTAATTAAACAAATATCTATTTACTTAGTACCACCATATGAATAACACAGGTAGGGGTAAGAAGGAACATGGAGAAGAGAAACCTAACCAGAAAATAAAAGCAAGCATTAGCCACCTTCTTGAAGTGCTCACAAACTATTGGGTCATTGGGAAAGTTCTGATACATTTTTGCATAGAAAAATACATCATGAATTTAATGACAACCTAATAGTATAGTCAAGTTCATAAGTAATTATGAAGGGATCTTTTAAAAGTTCAAGGAAATGAATATTAAGAAAAAATGGTGTATGGCTTTTAAAAATGTTGCACCAAAATAAGTCTATACTTTAATACCATTTTTTCATGAGCTTTTCGAAGTATCTTTGTATATTATGAGGTTTTATTTTTAAGTAGTAATTACCAAAAGATCAAGAAAATTTAGAAAATTCAGTAAAGAAAGAAATGACAACTTAAGGAGCTTCTGTTATGCTCCATGGAAAAATGGAAATAAATTTGGCATTGAAAAGTGTACTGTAATTGAGCGTAGTGTGATAAAGGGGCGACTACACACTGAGCAGCAACTTCTTCTTTAATTACAGAAACAAAATGCTTTATAATAGGCCAGAGACCACACTTACATGCCCAAAAAGCTGAAACTTCTAGTGTAGAAGTCATATCCAATGAGAATAAAATAGGAGAATAGCATTATTTATAGCACTTCAAGAATATGTATAAAAATCTGTTAATTCCTTAAAACGGAGAAAATATAAGGGCAGCAAAATTCCTATAAGGGTTGTGATAACTATGATCACAACATGATTACTGCTAAGTCCTAGAAGCCTGTGTGACACTGAGCACAGGACATGAGGGCATAGACCATCAACAGACATGGCATTGGTTAGGGGGATCCCAAGCCCCAGATCACACACAGTGTTGAAGACAGTTGACAGGGGTCTCAGCCTCTTAGTGTGACATAAGGAATAAAAGGTGATGACTGTACTCCAAATGATCTCTCCCATTAAACGTTGAGAAAGATTGAAACTCTATTATTAATTACAAAATATTGAGAACTGTGCTCTTTGAAGCTTTCATTCATTCAACAAATTGGCCTGGGTCACCTGCCTGCTTTATGTCAAGTGTTGTATTATGCAGAGGATACAAAACCACACACGATTACACAGCATATATGTGTTCTATTCTTTGCCAGGAGTTTGTGCCACCACCACCACATACACACATTCCACTGTTCTCTAGGTGGCTTTGAAATCCTTCATACCCCAGCTTTAACTTATATAGTCCTTTCTATTCCATAAAGACGATCTCTTCTTTTATTCTATCTCATAGAAACCTGCTCTTTTTCTTTGGCACATTTTCCCCAACTTGAAATCATATTCTTATTTGTACATTTGTTGTTTTAATTAATAATATCTCTCTCCTTATATAGAATATAGCTTTCTGCTGAGAGCAAAAGTCCAATCCATTCTGTTACCACGATATACTTGCTCTATTGCAAAGTGCTGATATATTGCGGATGCTTCCAACATTATCGTGAACAGATAAACATGCTGTTCAAACCACCACTGGACTGAGAATTAGGTATGTTATGAACTGTTTTCTCTTACCCATTACAGGGTAATCAACAGTTCCAGTTTGTTCAGAGTAGAGAGGTTTCCCAGAAATGTAGGGTTTTTACTACTGAAACCAGGGCAGTCCTTGGTAAATTGAAATGGTTGATTCTTCTTGCAAATGAGAAGCATGGTTTGCAAGAAATTGAAGACCGTGTCGTGTGATTAGAACAGCACTAATCGTAAATTACTTCGGTGTTATACTTTTCAGATTCAAGAGAACATTCACCGAACACATATCTCTGTTTCTTCACATTCCTTTAAAATGGTAAGGTTAGAGACTATTTCCCCTATATTATAGATGGGGAAACTGAGGCTCAGAGAGTTTAACAGATTTCTGCAGTCATTTGCCTAACAAACAGCCATGGTACTGAAAGTCATGCCTTTGGAAAGATGCCTATTCTTATGCCGAATCCAACACATCATGATGTCTAGCCAACACACCAAGGGGTTCAACCTGTGACCTTTGTCTAATTAACATTACATTTCTAATAACTAAGCAATTGATACAAGTGGATATTAATAGCAAACACGCCTGAAATATAGCTAAATAAGCTCTTTATCATTTCTATAATGAGCGCGATATTTCTGTGTCAGGAGTATTTTTTCTAAACCAGTATTTTTTCCACATCTTTGAATATTCTTAACTATGCATTTTCAATTTCCAATATAGTGTTATTGTTGCTGTTGCTAATTAATTGCTTTTTGCCGCCATTTCATTATATGTGTGATCTATGTCTATTCTTTGACGCTCACTCTATCATTTTGAGACTACTGAATAGAGAGATCTTCACTAACGATACAGATTTATTTGTTATCCATTGTTCAATTCTGACAGAGCTCCGAGAAGCAATCAACTATAGGCAATTAGAAGCTACCAAAATTACATATAAGAAAACGTAACCCCCAAAAGTAGGAGGCAAAAAAATAAAATCTTACAAGGATCTAAATGGGTGGTTTTCAATCAATTGTAGCATGACAAATACAAGTAAAAACTGTGACTATTTTCTAATAAAACTGGTTCCTTTGTGGCTGCTTAGAAAAATAATTCCTCTTTAGTCATCCTCCGCAAAAGACTAGTCTAGCACAAGAGTCATTAAAGGTCAATACCAAAGATCTATAAACTAGAAGAAGATGAAATATTAGAATGAGTCAATGCTTTTTTGTTTTCATATTAGAGAACTTTAACCTCCAGCTCACTCAATGATGTTTCTTAGAGTGAACATGAAACCCAGTAAGAAATAAACCAAAGCAATATCATACACAGAAAAGAACACCTTCCACAAGTAAATCAGCTAGGGAAGATATATACAAGTTTTCTCCCAATTTAGGTAGAAAAAAACAAAGACAGAAGGACAAAGTTATTGATTTGGAACACAGAAGTTACATTGCCATTGATCTAAAATTTAAAAAGAAATAATCTACTTGAATATTCACAACTTGGGAAGAAGAAAAACAGAGTCTCTCTCAGGCCTGCTCCATGGCACAGTGGCAGTGTACTGCTTAAGAGAAGCTAGATCCCACATAGTGACTATTGTTCAAATCCCCAGCCTGGTTAGCCTGAAACACCAGCGAACGTAAGCGCTCAGAATCCAGTGGACTAGAGGTCTGGACAAAGGTAACTGTGGCATGACCAGAGCCTGTGGATGGACTTCAACTCTCTTTCTCTCTCTTTTATTTTTTTCCCTCACATACACACACACACACACACACACACACACACACACAAACACACACACATATGCTCTATAATGAGTAAAGGAAAAAAGAACTTTAACGTCTCCACCAATGGTCAGCCAGGTTAGCTCTTGCTGACAAGCGTAATAAAGGTTTTGCAACCAAGAGTGATGGTTGGCCCTTACACACCTGTTCTATTTTATGTAGACCTCAAGGGGTGAGCCACACATTTGGAAAGCAGATGGCATAGAAAGAGCAGTTAACTCCCATTCTAATCCTCCTGTTTTTCTAGGGCACCTCTCCCCTTTCATGGATGCTTACTTCTTATTTCAAAGGACTAAGTGTACTTTAGCTTCCAAAATAATCATTTTTCATATATGGATGAAAAGAAAACAGAGCAAATTCTTGTCATTAAGTCTGTTTTACTTCAAGGCTAAGAGGAAAGTAGTCAAAGAACCAAAGGCCTTCTGTTAGTAAATGTTTTTATTTAACTATTTTGATTTAACATTAATCTTATAATGAATCAAAATTAAATAGAAGTAGGCTGTTGACAAGAAGACAGTTGGAAAGTGCTGAAATTGAGATGAAGGTCTAGATAGCTTCAGATATGACATGTTTAATAACACAGTACATGAAAAGCAGGGGAAATATTTAATAAGCTTTCACTCCTGGTAGTATTTGTGTTCTTTAGTGAATAATAAGTTAGATTATGCATGGAGGAAACTCATTAAAGTAAAGGATAAACACTTCTAGTATAATTTGGAAAGATGACCATGAATATGGGAAAAAATGCAGTAAATAATTAAAATCTGCAAGTAAAGCTGAAATAACAATATTAACATTAGCCAAAGTCAAGCATATGGTAGAAAATAATAAAGTAAGGTCACTGGTTTGAGAAATGGCATCATCTAAACTGAAGGCATAATAGATCCACTTTTATAGGTAAATAATTTAGTATTAAAAGGCATTAAAAATTTTCAAGAAATAAAATAAATAGGTATGAAAACAATAGTAATATAAGACTTTAACAATCATCACTCCATTATAAAAAAAAGGCATAAATCAGAACATAGAGAATATCTATTATTATTAATAACATAATTGATGAGTTATATTTGAAACATTATGTTGTTTTTTGTTTTTAATTTTGCAACAGAGTGCATGGACTCTCCAGAGAAAAACAGAGCAACAGGGGAAGAAAGCAAGAAAGCACCTCTAATGGGACACGGTCAAACCACAATTTCTTTCCCTCCATTTCTCTCTCCTTTCAAAGATTTTGGGCATGCACACATTTGTCTCTCAAGCTGCTGAGTATAGGAAGTGAACCGTAAGGTCAGCCATGTGAGATCCACCCACCTCAACAACCAGGCCACAGGCTGGCCCACATTCCATTCTACTGTTTCACCAAAAATGTTACCTGCATCTCACAGTTAATGGAACAATTCAAAAGACTGATCAAATATCCAGTGGCAAAAAGTTAAATATTTTATTAAATACAAAATTTACCTAAATATGACCTAAATTTGTAAAATCAGATTTAATTAGAGGGCCAGCCCTTAGCTCAGAGATTAAGGGAGCCAGATCCTACAGTCCAACCAAGGTTCAAATTCTGCCCCCAGCAACTTGAAAAACCCTGGTATGTGTTTATGCCCCAAATTTTCGTGGGATAGAGAAACTGAAAAAATGCTTTGTGGCATGACCATGTCCCCCTGGGGGGGGAGGGACGGGTGCTTCCTCTCTCTGGCGAGTACAAGTGTCCTCTGGCAGTAAAAAAAATTGCTAAGAGGTGTAAAAACTCAGATATTTTATCAATAACAAACAATTAGAAATTAATAAAAATGAGAGGAACATACCAAATCTAAAGAATGTAATAAATTGTACTTATAGTTAATTTCATGCCCATAAATATTTTCCTCTCTAATAAAGTAAATGAATAAATAGTACTGATGAAAGATTGATATTATTCTTTAAAAAGGATTGATATTATTCTTTAAAAAGCATGTTATTTTAAAATAAAGTAATGAAAATAATAGCCAATTCAAGAATTTTAAAAGAAAAAAATAAAGCCCAGAGAAAGCAAGTCAAAATTTAAAAGTAGAAAATAAAAGAAAAATTTTGTAAAAGCAAAAGTGGTCTCTTGAACAAAAAGCAGTAAAACTGACCAGCCTCTCAGAATCTAATGAAAACCATGTAAAAATAAGAGAGGAATTATGCAAACAGTTAAATAGAAAATGTAAGACATTTGAGATAGTATTATCTACATATACTTATAAATAACTTTAAAATCTCAATGAAGTAGATTATTTTCTGGGGAAATATAAACTATTAAAATAGTCTAATGAAAAAATATAAAGCCCCCATAGATCATTCATATAAGAAAAAAAAAATACACACAAGAGAAACTTTAGCGCGAGTACTAATATAAGGAGTCTTACAAGAAAAAAAAAAAAAAAAAAAAAAAAAAAAAAAAAAAACTCATGGAAAGTACATACTACAAAAAAATGATCCTACCATTGCCTTCTCATGATTGTGCTGGCTATCCTTATGACTTCTACAAGTTGTCAAGCTTTATCTCCATACTTTGTACATGCTCATTGTCCCTCTTTCTAGAATATCCTCTCTTCCTTCCTTTTACTTAGCTAATTCCTACCTATGCCTCACGTTGCAGTTCAATCAGCAATCTTTCTCAGAAACCATTCTCTCTCCAATTCCCATTCTAGGCCTATCTTAATTAGAATATTACTCCACAATAGGGTCCCATAGGTCCCTGTATTAAAGAACATATTGAAATTGCTTATTTTGTTTCTCCGTAGGCAATAAATCCCCACAGTACAGTGTATATGTCTGCATTATCTTCATAAACTCAGAACCTAGTGCAAGTTTGAATGGCAATGAATTTTCCATACATTAAAAAAAAACTATTTATTTAATTATTCGGTAAATACAGAGTTAGTTACTTCTTGGATGTGTAATAGTTAGCAAAATATTTAACTGCCTTGGTTTCTTCGTTTACAAAAATGGAATAAGGTTACACTCATCTCCTAAAATTTGTACAAGCATTAAATTAGAGCAACATAATTCTTTGCCTAAGAAATGTTTTCTGACTGGATTATGTCTGTATTTTTATTCCAACATTTTCATAGACAATACACCTATTTTCTCTGGCTGTGTTCTGTAGGAGTTTAATAATCTTCCTGAGAATGTGCTGCTTATCTACTAAGAATTTAATGTTACTACTTCTCAATATTAAATGAGACAATGCACATAAAAGGTGTGGCAGAGTTGAGCTCACAGTAAACACTTAATAAGAGTTTGTTGTGGTACTGATGATGATTACTAATTTATGGTGCTAATAATTCTTATTATTAATGACAGGTTTTAAATACAGCTCTGAGTCTGACTCCAGGAATTTATTTTACAAAGAAGCTTGCAGACATTCATCAGATATATAGAAGGGCAAATGTTCTAAAGTAAAAATTAAGTAGTTTTTTTAAAAAAATGACATAAATAACAAAATTAATCAATTATTGTTATTAATGTGTGGAAGCTGATATCAATACATTATTCTCAAGATTTATGTCAGATTTCTCCCTAGAATTGAAAGGACTTTGATGACAGGGCATAATAATAGCAATGTACATATCTAGGGCAATATATTTTGACATTCTTCAACCACTTTGGAACATTTAGCATCAAGGGAAGCAGAAATAGCACAGACGAAAGGAAAAGAAATTAAGAGTGACTTTAGAGAAAGCAAAGGAAACATGATTTTCACTTGACCTACATTTATAAAGGGAAGTACTGCAACATAGAAATAATGAGGGAATGTTGAACAAACTGAATACGTAATATTTAAATCTACTTTTTACTACAGATTGGGGATAGCGTTAGATTAAAAAAAACTTATTTTGTTGACTATATTTTTAAAAATAAGAAAGGTTTTTGCAAAAAAAAAAAAAAAAAACCCACAAATATTATAGATTTGGCTATTCGAGAAGTAAATTTGTCTTCAATGGTGGTTTCTGATCAGTTTTGACAGAAAACGTGCTTTTTTTAACTGCCACAATGAATCTGGGAATTCATTGTTTCCTGCTTATTTAATGTTACCGATACAGTTTGTGTTGCAATCATAGACAGTCTGGTGCCTGCCCTAAGGCTTCAGAAAAACTTCAAAATGGGAGAGGGACACAATCTCAATAAGTACTTTATATTTTTCTTTCGATTTTGGCTATTTTTGGCAGCTGTTCAATACAAATGGTATTTTTATCTGTAGTATTAACTAATATACTGCAGAAAAGTTAGCAATGTTACTTCCAAAAGAAATTAAACACTTTATGCTGATAAAGCTGCTCTCATTGTTCTCCATTTACCTTTGTAGCTTAAAAACCTTTTCTGGAAGAAGCCAGAGAATAAAACATAAATACTTTGTTTGAGCCAAGTGTATAGTTTTCAGAGCCGACATTGGTTACACTGAGATATTCAATTGATCTACTATAGATACAATTTAGATGATGAGAGACACACAGATACATTTTAATTTGTGTGTGTGTGTGTGTGTGTGTGTGTGTGGTAATAGTAGGGGACCAAAAAAGGCAAATCATTAGCAGAAGCCTTGGTTTGAACCAAAGCATACCTTTCTTAGTGAATGAACCTCTAGTTCTATGATCAGAGCTACAGAAGAACGAGTCACTTCACTAAATGCAATCAGAAGTATGGGGAGGCTCTGGAGAGGCGTGAGGATAGAAAGAAAAAGATTTGAAAAGTGAGCAAAACGAGGAACTCAGTAGAAATATGAATCCTGGACAGAAGAAAGGTAAGAGAATTGAGGGAAATATTATAACTCAAATGACCAGCCCTGCCCTAAAAGGATCTTCCCAATTATATCATACAAGTGCCTAAGAAACATAATTTATTTATGTCTACATTTTACAATGAGTTTCTCAGTTGCTTTTCACAAAAGTAATGCCCTTTACCAAACTCTTGTAAATTATTTCATTATTTTAAATATTTAAATGCATTTCTCTTATTTTGTTAAATATATTACTACACACAAACTTTTGATTCCACAACATTTAAATGTAAGAAACAGAAAGAAAATTATTTGATCATTAAGTATTTCTACCTCCAGATATTTTATTGAATTTTTGGCTTGAAATAGTACTTACATCTTTTCTTAGCATTCAACTCTTCATATGATAGTCTTCTGTTATCTTATATCTCTAACTAGATTGCAAACCTTTCTGTCTAATTTTCTTTATGGCTTCTTCAGTGACAAGCCAATGTCTTGCAGGTTGACAATAATTGGTTTTGATTTGATTTGATTATAAACAATACTAGGATATAAATCAGTAATAAACAATGTTTTTATTTTAAAGCTAATATGGACCATCTAGGACAATAATAATAAATGGCACCAAGAATAAATGAAAAATTCACTCTCTTATTTATTCACTCAAAATGTTAGGATGCCTTTCGTGTGCCAGATTGTGTTCTAATGCTTTGGAAAATGTTGGTGAATGAAACTGAAAAAAAATACTTGCCCTTCATAAATAACATATGTGTTAGAAGATAATAAATACTATGGAGTAAAACAAAGCAGAAAGGGTAAAGGAAATGCCAGGTGTAAACATATTAGGGAATGGGTTGGGTTTTCATAGTTTGGTCCATGAAGGTCTCACTCAGAAGGCGGTATGTAAGCAAGATCTGCAGAATTAGGGAGTGAGCCAGGAGAGTATCTGGGAGAAGCATATTCATACAGGTGGAATAAATATGAATGCCTAGAAGTAGAAACATGTTATATGTGCTCTAAAAAAGGGCAAGATGGCCTTTGTGGGCTGCACATTTAGTAGATAAACTGAAAGAGACAATAAACTTGTGGGAGGGAGTTCAGATCATGTAGGGCCTTATGGGCCAGTGTAAATATTTTTTATCTCTAATTGGAAAGCAGGGGTTAGAGAAAGAGAATAATGTAAACACATAAGAAGTGACAGATCTGACTTCTACTTCAACGGAATTGCTCTGTTTGCTTTGCTGAAACTATTAATAGATTATAAAAGTGTAAGGAAAACCAATCAGGAGGAACGTCAACAATCAAGGTAAGAAATGATGGTTTGGACCAGCATGATAGCCATAAAGGGAATGAGTGACACCATTCTGATTCTATCTTGAAGTTAGAGTCAGGAAGATTTGATAATGTCACCTGTAAAAAGAAGAAAGAAACCAGGCATGGCTAAAGGTGCTAAGAAATACACAAACCTGGGAAACAAAACAAAAGGATGACTGTGTGTCCCTTCATATTAGACCATTGCCTCACAGGCCCTAACAAGGATGATTTCATGTTCTAAGGTATGCACCAGTGTTGACTTACTATTTACTATTGTGAAATAAATTCACGATTGTGGAGTTATAATGTTCACTAATAAAATTTGTCCAGTAGAGATGCAAATTAATTCCATCCAGTAGAGATGATAACCACAAGAGTTTTATTGTCCTGAAGGTTATTAACGACTTTTGTCTTTAATTTAACAAACTTCTTTTGCATGCATTCCTCAGTATATAACATCTGTTTCTCTTTTCTATCAGTTTTAGTCCTTGGAGATTTTCCTAACAACTTTTCTACCCTCCTGGTTCCTCCATATATGAACTAACAAATCATTGACACATTAAACAATTTTTGACCCATTCTCCTTTTATATTTTTATGTGAATCATATTCCTATTTTTTAAAGTTATATTCTGAAAAATATTTTGGGTGTATGTAATAGGAAAAATAAAGCTAATATTTAGTTAGGTAAGGGAAGACAGTGAAGACAAAGTTAAGGGGAATCATCAATAGTTCATTCGTGAACAAGGTAAGTTAAAGATGCCTACTAAGTTTTCGAGTACTGATGTTGAATTCAGGAAGTTAGATGGAAATATCTGAATAAAGGAAGGGGGCCTAGCTCAAGATATTAAGTTGGTAGCTATCAGTGTCAGAGATGTTCTTAAAAGTCATGATATTGTATTAGAGAACAGAAATGCTATGTTTCCAGAATACCATGGATCGATGAACTCTGAGTGAATTTGTGAATGCATGCCCAGGGACTGTGGACTTCCTGCTTGCAAACAGCAAGAGGCCAATAAACGGGTATGTGATCTGATAAATGTATTTTTCCAGATTCCGAGGTGTTCTGTTCAGCTTCTGGTGTCATTTAGTCTCATCTCCCTACTCATCAATACCAAAGCCAACATGTTCTGGAAAGTCCCCTATTTTTCTAAATCACTAAAAAAAACCTTTCTCTAAAAAATAACTTTCAGTCTTCTTTTGCCCTAATAAATGCAGAGGATGAGAGAGACTTACTGGGCATATACCTGGTATGGCCTCTCCCTCCTGATTCAGGTCTCTGTGTCTTAAGCAGTTATTCCTGTGTGCTTCATGTGATGCTCTGCTGGTAAGAAGAATTATGATTACAGGGCTACAGATGGCATAGTGGTCGCTGGACTCCCAAGAGTCAACTACAGTTCGAATCTCAGACGTGGCAGCTTAAAACTCATTCCTGGCACATGTGCATGTGTGCCCAAGATCCTGAGAGGAGAATACAGGAGATAGGAGTGCAGCATGACCATCCCCCCGGGGGTTAATTTCTCACTTTCTGTCTCTCTGTCTCTCCAGCAAGCCTTATAATAGCAAAAATCTCTCTAAACATAGAACAAACAAAAAAAAGTCAAGAGATTGTATGAGATCACCAAGAAAGTCTTTCTTTTTCTTTTTCTTTTCTTTTTTTGGGAGAGGTTTTTGCTATAGGGCGCGTGCGCTCGCCAGACAGACAGAGAGAGACAGAGAGATAGAAAGCAGGAAATCACCCCCTAGGGGGGATGGCCACGCCGCAATCCCTTCTCCTCCATTCTCCTCTCGGGATCTTGGGCACGCACGCACACGCGCCCGGCGTGAGTTTAAGCCACCGGGTCCGGGACTCGAACCGCGGTCGACTACGTGGGAGTCCAGCGACATAGCCATTACGCTAACTGCTGGTCCCAGAAAGTCTAGCTAGGAAAAAAAAAAAAAAAAGTATAAGGACTAAGCCATGAATATACCAACATTTCAAACTTACAGAAACAGAAGAAATAAAAAGAAAGAAGTGGTTAGAAAAACCAGGTTATCTTGTCCTGAAAGCTAATTGAAGAAGGTGTTTTGCAGAAAGTATAGAATCTATTTTGTCAAATTCAGGTAAGATATGAAGACTGAGAACTGACTGTTGGATTGAGAAACATGTATGTCCTTGGTGTCAAATTACTTTTGAGGGAGTCCTGTTGTCAAAGCCTAAGTTAAGGGTTAAATAGAAGATAAGAGTAAAGCAATTGAAGGGAAAGAGTGTAGACAATTCATTGGAGGAGTTTTACTATACAGGAGAAGAAACTGAGCTTGACTGGAATGAAAGGAGTTTGAGGGATTTTATTTTTCTTCTTCGAGATTTTTATCATAGGGCATGTGTACTCACTGGAGAGACAGACAGATACAGAGAGAGGGAAAGTGAGAAATCACCCACCAGGGGAGATGACCATGCTGCAATCCCTTCTAGTCTCCTTCGGGATTTTTGACTCGCAAGCACACACACCCATCATGAATTTCAAGCCTTTGGGTCTGAAACTCAAACCGCAGTCAATCATGTGAGAGTCCAGCACCTTCACAGCCACACCACCTGCTGATGTGGTTTGGTTTTGTTCTTTTTTTTAAGATCAGAGAAATTGCTATTCATCCGTATGATTATATAAATGATTAAGTGGATAAGAATAAATAAATGGCCAGATAAAGAGGGAAAAATGGTTAGACCAGAGATCTTGGGTAGGTGAGAAGCGAGGGGGCCTAATGTACTCATCAAAGATAACTTACCTCCTAGGGAGTGTTTACTCATAATAAGAGAAAAGGCAGAGTACAAGGGCACAGATTCAGGCCTACGTTCTTGGTTGTACATTAGAGGTAAGACCAGTCAGTTTGACTGTGTTCTTTTCTTAAATCAACTTATACTGTCAGGGAATAGATACAGGGTGGACCGATAGATAGATATTTGATAGAAAGATAGAGAGATAGATAGATAGATAGATAGATAGATAGATAGATAGATAGATAGATGATAGACTGAGGCAGAGATGATACTTTCTTTTTTTTTCTTTCTTTCTTTTTTTTTTAAATAAATTTGCCCTAGGGCACATACACTTACCAGAAAGAGAGAAAAGGAGAACTTACCTTCCTAGGGGAGATGGCCACTCCACAATCTCTCTTCTCCATTCTCTTCTTGGGATTTTGGGAAAGCGTGCACATGCAGCCAGTGTGGTTTTTATTTTTTTTATTTTTTTATTTTTGGAGAGGTTTTTGCTATAGGGCACCTGCGCTCACCAGAAAGACATAGAGAGACAGAGAGACAGAAACCAAAAAATCACCCCCTAGGGGCAATGGCCACGCCGCAATCCCTTCTCCTCCAGTCTCCTCTCGGGATCTTGGGCACACATGCACACGCGCCCGTTGTGACCAGTGTGTTTTTTAGGCAGCCATTTCTAAGACTTGAACTGCATAGTCAGCTATGTGGGATCCAGGGCCTGAACCACCATGCCATCTGCTGGCCTGGGTGGACTTATCTTTGATGAAACAATAGTTGGAGTTTTGCCAGGTGATCATACTGGAGCAAGAGAGTCTCAAAAGACTTGAAGATATACAAAGAAGATTATAATGATAGATTACAGAAGTAAGTTGGAGAATGAAAGCAAAAAGGACATAGGGCGGGGTTGGGGGGCAGTGAGTGATGGTAATAAAAAATTGGATCAGTAGATTATGGGATCTGGTGAAAATGAAGAACTGTTAGAATCAGAGAACTCTAGGGAGTACCTTTTTAAAGACAAAAAGTGGAACTAGTATCAATAAAGCCTGAATTCAGATGACACCCAGGAACATAAAATCACTAAGTGGAGCATGTACAGGCAGAGATGGAGTCTTTAGAATTGTTTCTGCTGCTACTTTCTTTCTGCAAAGTGGGTTACAGATGTAATATCTGAATTTCTTTAGTTATATAACCACTGATTTCTTTATATAAACCAAAGCACTCTATCAAGAGTTTGGCTCAACTATTCTTTTTCCCAATAGAGTATTAAAAAGACACTCATCTTAACTAGATTAGTATGATAAATTTTCTCACTATGATGGCAGAAGTGGAAGAAAAAAACTTGAATAAAAACAAATAAAACAAGAATGGCTTTGATTTATATTGCATCTGCCTGTGAGGCGTCAAATGATTGCTTAAAGACTTGTCCACACCCTCATTATATAAAGATGATCCTCTGTCACTGTTTCATGATTTTAAAGGGAAAATAGGCTGAGAACAAATGTTAATTGCATAATGTCAGTTTTATAATAAAGACAAAAAGACTTTGGATTAAAAGGGTGTTATTTGAACAATTCAATTAAGAAGTTATCTTGAACTGTCCCTAGCATACCAAACATGATTGAACATATACACATTTGTTCTGTTCATTTAACTGCCAGGAAACAGTGTTCCTTAATGCGAGTTTATGCATTCCTAGCAATTTTCCTAACAGTGTGGAGAAAAACCAAACAGTACATTTCCAGGGGATTATGGCACTTCTCAGATAGTCTTAATCACTTGAAGAACATTATTAGGTGCAAGGCTTAAGGCCAAAATATGCAAATTATGCACAAAGGTACTGTCTATTTTTAAGGAGGGCATCTGAACAAGATGGAATGGTATTTCCACATATGCCCTACCTATACGGATTTTAAGGATTTACTGTTATCAAATAACTTGAAATCTTAGAAAGTAGTTTTGGTTGCTGGTAGGAGAGGCTATGATCAAATTATAGTTTTATAACAATGATACTAGAAATCTTTAGAGTTCACACTACCTTTTACTTCAAAAGAATGTAGTCCCACTGTTCATCTTCATATATAAAAGTTTGTTCTTGGGTTGTTCAAGGTTCTAACTACCTGCACCTCCACATACATGTACATCCAATTACTTATCATTACACCTATGTAGTATGTTCACTCTCAAGGTTTGGCTAGACTATATCCTTCTTTTAAATTTTGTGACTTCAGGATAGCCGGTGGATTGGTAGTTAAGGTGCTGAACTCCCACGTGGCTGACCGCAGTTCAAGTCCCAGACCCCCCCCCCCCTCTCTCTCTCTCTGTCTTTCTGTGCCTCTATCTCTCTGTCTCTCTCTGGTCATACTAAAAAAATAATAAATAATTGAATTAAATAATTCTTCTAAAAATTTTTTAAAAAGTTAATTTCATGACTCTTGGTGAGCATGTGAGGATTTCTTTCTCATGGAGACAATAATCTACAAGTCATTTTTATTCCAGAAGCAAATAAGAATCTTGATCTGTTTCACAGAACAGACTCTTCTGTGGGTCTAAGGATATGTTTGCCTCCCTGAATTATAAGGCATCTGAGTATTTCCTGATAAAAAATGCTTATTACTGATCTTACTTATGCCAAATGTGTTATATGCTTCATTTCCATACTTTCCTTTCAATTAATTTTGAGAAACAGTAAAATGACTACAAATGTGAGTTGGATTTCCATTGTTCAGGTTTTGTTCCTTAATAATATCTCAAGAGTTTCTTTACTTGATGCTTACTTCCTCATCTCATCATTCTTAGACTGCCTCAACCTTCAAGATGGCAAGATGTCTACCAAAAGTTCCAGGTGTACCATGTTCATCAATTTTGAAAAGAAAATACTTTTGTACTTGTCAGGAAAAAAACGTGCTGACTGAAACAATAGTACCTTAGTTTCTTACAGCATAGATTGTAAAATGTACCCCAGTATCAGAAGTGATCAAATGTAGATGAAGAGAAACATCCTAAGACCAGTCCTACAGTGACTGTACATGGGAGCTGGATCTCACATGGCTGGCTGTGGTTGGGTTCTGGGCCCCATATGTACATGCTTCAAATCCTAACAGGATAGAGAAATGGAGGAAAAAGAATTGGGCATGTCCCTGCCTCACTGGGGAGTGCTTTGTCTATTTCTATATCTCTCTGGGGGTACATGTGCTGTCTGGTAATACACACATTTTGAAGAAAAGACATCCCAGAACCAATGAAATCAAATAGATCATTTTCTTAGCAACTCTAAGATAATGATAGTTTTATAAGCTTTATCAGGTATAGCTGGTCTTAAATAAGATTATGCCTATCTCTGAACAAATTAGTTCCTGGCTGGGAAAATAGAATATGCTGATCATTTCCACTCAAACTTCTTGAGCTGAAAGTTGGGAAGATGCGATCTCTCTTTAAAAAAAATAAGATATTTTCCAGAAGAAGAGGGTATGAATCCTGGAAATACATAATAATGATGGTAAATAATGATAATAAGTGGGCAATATTAGAAATTACATGATAAGAAAGCTAAAGGACATCTGACTTTCATTCAATTATGATGAATGCCTTCACTAAATATTTTATCTCTGTTGCAAAAATAAATTATAGAACACTAGGCATGGAGAATGAAAAATAACATTCAGGGAATGAACAGTACCCAGAAATATTTGACTTCTTTCTCAAAAGATCTCTTCCTGTTTTCCCCTTATATCTTGCTTTAAATGTTTCCACAATTAATAAAGCACCTACGGGAACAGCAGTTAGCGTAATGGCTATGTCGCTGGACTCCCATGTAGCCGAATGCGGTTTGTGCCCCGGACCCGGTGGCTTAAAACTCATGCCAGGCACGTGTCTGTGCGTGCCCAAGATCCCGAGAGGAGAATGGAGGAGAAGGGATTGCAGCGTGGCCATCTCCCCTGGGGGGTGATTTCTTGCTTTCTATCTCTCTGTCTCTCTCTGCCTGTCTGGCGAGCGCACACACCCTATAGCAAAAACCTCTCCAGAAAAAAAAAAAAAAAAAAAGAAAGCACCTACTATCAGCTCTCAAAATTATACTATAGAGACTACAAACAGTACTAGTTAATAAAAGAGAATTATCATTGTAGCTTCCTGGTAATATATTTGCTTGGGTAGTTCTCAACACAAGCTAAATTTTATCAGATATTTCAATAAGGATTTAATTAACTTGATAATTTAGTATCTATTGAACATTGTATCTAGCATTTTTACATGGACAATAAAAATGAAAATTTCCAGCACCAGCAGGTGGTATAGTGGTTGGGGGCACTGGACTCTCACATGCTCGCCTACAGTTCCAGTTCCATATTCAGCAATTTGAAACTCACACCAGGCATTGTGTGTGCATGCCCAAATGTGGCATGGCCATCTTCTGCCCCTCTTGGGGTAGTGGTTTCTCACTTTCTTTCTGTCTCCAGCGAGTGCACACACCCTATAGCGAAAATACCTTTCTCAAAAAAATATCTTTTGTAGAACCCTACATCCAAGAGAGAGAAAATGGCTATTTTGAACCTGAACTATAGGCTGGAAATAAAAAGTAACATAGATAGGGAATTTGAAATTCTCACTTGTTTGCTTGGCTTTTTTACCCAATGAGTAGCACGGATGCCCCTTTGCTAGGAAATCAGATTCTCTTTAACTCAGAAGGAAGCAAAAGACACCCCAGGGTCTGGCCAGTCAAGGTTAGGCAGAAAACCCGTGGGAGAGCCACCATATAAAGAACCCTGTATAGAGTGCTCCTGCGCAGACCTGGGTGGCACAGGGAGCTGAATGCTACCAGCTGACAGGCAGCAGAATCAGGGACTGCAGAACTGAAGAGCTTCAGGTGCTGGGTGTTGAGTGTTGCCTCTCTAGAGGGCTTTTGCATGTAATGTTATAATTCTCATATTAATTCACTAGCTACAGAGCCAGAGTAACTACAGCACAAAATAATAAAAGAGAAAGTGTCCAGGACAACAGAAGACTTGTGTGACTCTGAGGCCAGCCAGCCTGCACATGACGATTAAGGCAACTGAATCCCACTTGACCGACTGAGCAGTTTGCGTCCTAGACCCAATGGTTAGACATATGTGCTGGTCATGTGTGCATGTGTGCCCAAAATTCCAAAAGGAAAATGGAAGAGAAGGGATTGAAGAATGACCACCACTCTTTGGGAGTGTTTTCTCATTTTCTCTTTCTGTTTCTTTCTCTCTCTGGCAAGTGTGTGATCCCTATAAAACTTTTTTTAAAAGGTCTAAAAAAAAAAAAAGGATGTATGTGACGTGTGACCCTAAGAGACCAACAATGAAAGAACTGTGAGAGTGAGAAATAGATTCTATAAGGACTTTCAGAGACAGCACCAAAACTGTAATAGAAATAGTAAAAACCTGAGCACTCAGCTACTCCTAAGGTGTTGGGTTTAAGTCCTTCATAACATGTAAAGATCAGGAGGTTGGGAGGGAAAAAAAGAGACACAGTTAAGCATGCGTTATATTTCAAGCACTAAACAAGGCATGATTTCATTTAGGTCCCACAACAAATTTTGGAAGTAATTACAATTATTTCCGTATTTCAGATGAAAAAAGTAATTCAGAGAGGAAATAGATAATTTATTTAAGGAAACATGGTAGAAAAAATGCAGAAAGTAGGACTATCAACTAACATTCATTTATAAATTCAGCAAATATTTCTATGTACCAGGTATATTTCTACTTACTTAGACAAAACAACTACACTTAATTAGATAGTCTTTGATAAACTGTCAAATAAGAATTTTTAAATTATTAAAGATACACTAGAAGGAATTAAAAAGAAAAGAAAGAAAAGACAATATGATGAACGATTAAGCCAAATTAGAAAATAAATAGAACTAGAAATTAAATATATGGCTGTTGCAATCTAAAAAATGTACTGGAACAGATTCATAATGTAATCAATAATTCCTGGGCACTTTTATCTACTAGATACTGTTCTAGGCACACAGATACTGTTCTTGTCCTCACAGTCTAGTGTTGAGGGAGGTGCCATGCTATCGCTCTGTATCATGCAGGTGCTGAAGGTGTGGAAGAATTTGCCATAATCACTTACCACAAGTGGAGATGCCAAGATTTGAACCTGAGCATTCTGACACCAGGTGCTTCAGTTCTTTTTTTTAAACAGTTTAAAAAAAAGATGTAAATAGAGATAATTTAGGTATCATACAATTCACCCATTTAAAGTTTATAACTCAATACTTTTAAGAAATTCACAGTTGGGACCAGCAGTTAGCGTAATGGCTATGTCGCTGGACTCCCACGTAGTCGACCACAGTTGGAGTCCCGGACCCGGTGGCTTAAACTCGTGCCGGGCGCGTGTGCGTGCATGCCCAAGATCCCTAGAGGAGAATGGAGGAGAAGGGATTGCGGCGTGGCCATCCCTCCTGGGGGGTGATTTCTCACTTTCTGGCTCTCTGTCTCTCTCTGTCTGGCGAGCGCACGTGCCCTGTAGCAAAAACCTCTCCAAAAAAAATAAAATAAAATAAAAAATAAATTCACAGTTGTACAATCATCACCACAAGCTAATTTTGGAATATTTTCATCAGCCACAAAACAAAACCCATCTCCATTTTCCCATTCTCTTCAGCCCTAGACAACCAGTAAGCTACTTGGTGTAGTTTTACTCACTCTGGACATTTCATACCAATGTATCATACAATAACACAATATGGAGTCTTCGGTGACTGGCTGCTTTCACTTAGCATAACATCTTTAAGATTCATTCATGTCATATCATGTATAACCCACTGTACATATATACCATTTTTATTTATCCATGAATAGGCTGATGAAATTGGGGCTGTTTCCACTTTTTGTCATGAACAATAATTCTATAAGAATAATGAAGCTGTGACTACTCATGTTCAAGTTTTTGTGTGAGGACATATATTTTTATTCCTCTTGGGCATAAACCAAGGCATGCCTAAGCATGCATTATATGTCAAGCACTAAGAAAGGCATAATTTGATTTAGACCCTACAACAAATTTTGGAAGTAATAACTATTATATTCTATTGGATGTGTTACTATTATTACTATAAACACTTTTTGCTTAACATCTTTTTAAAATTATTTATTTAATTTTATTTATTCATTCATTTATTTTAATTTGATCAGAGAAAGACAGAGAGAGAGGGAAAGTGAGAAAGCAAGCCACCATGTCCAGGAGTCAAACCATGGTCGACCATGTGGGAGTGGAGTGTCCAGCGCCTTAACACCACGCCACCTGCTGTCCCCGTGTTTAACATCTTGAACTGTCAAACTGTTTTTGAAAGTGCAACACCAGTTTATATTCATTTTATATCCTAGTGGCCATAAAGCAATATTTCACTGTGATACTGATTTGCATTTCCCTAATGACTAATAATTCTGAACATCTTTTCTCAATGGCCATTTGTATATCTTCACTGGAAAAATGTCTATTTAGACCCTTTACCATGGATTCCTCTCATTTACATTGCCTTCAATTAAGCTTTCAGTAAAAAATCTATGGGGGGTGGGGACTAGTATATGGAATAATGATTAAGTCGCTGGACTCCCACGTAGTTGACTGCAATTCAAGTACCAGACGTGGTGACTCTAGGCACATGTGTGTGCATGCCGAAGATCTTAAGGGGAGAACGGAGGAAAAGGGATTGCAGAGTGGCCATCCCCCTGAGGGATGATTTCTCGCTTTCTGTCTCTCAGCGCATGCATGTGCCCTATAGCAAAAATCTCTCTCAAAAAAAAAGATCCATGGGGGCCAGCAGGTGGCATGATGGTTAAGTTATTAACTCCCACATGATCTACTATAGTTAGGGTCCTGAACCGGGCAGCTTGAAGCTCACGCCTGAAGCTAGTGCATGCATGCCCAAAATCCTAAGAGGAGAATGGAGAAGTGGTTGCAGAGTGGCCATACTCTACTAGAGGGTGATTTCTCGCTTTCTCTCTGTCTCTCCAGCAAGCATACCCACCCTACAGAAAACCTCTTAAAAAAAAAAAAGGAAGGAAGAAGAAGAAGGAGAAGAAGAAGAAGAAGAGAAGGAAAGGAAAGGAAAGGAAAGGAAAGGAAAGGAAAGGAAAGAAGGAAAAAAGAAAGAAAGAAAGAAAGAAAGAAAGAAAGAAAGAAAGAAAGAAAGAAAGAAAGAAAGAAAGAAAGAAAAGGAGAGGAGAGGAGAGGAGAGGAGAGGAGAGGAGAGGAGAGGAGAGGAGAAGAGAAGAGAAGAGAAGAGAAGAGAAGAGAAAAGGAAGGAAGGAAGGAAGGAAGGAAGGAAGGAAGGAAGGAAGGAAGGAAGGAATCTATGGATGAAGTAGGACAAAATAAGGGAAGGGGACTGTTACCATTGGATGGAAAACAGTAAAACCTATTATATGAAGACCTACAATGGGAAGACCTCTCCTGTAACACCTACCAACAACACTACAAACTGGTAGAAATATTATCTCAGAGAAGATGAAACAAATTATTGTGTGAACGGTGTTTTAGACAAGTAAACAAAATTGAAGCATCAGACTATGCCAGCTCACTCTCCTCCCCTTCTACAAATAACTATTCAACAAATAAGTAGCAGTGAGAAAGAAATCCAATAAAAATACCTTTAAAACTGTTCAAATAAGAGAACAGGAATGAAGTAAAAGGACTATATAGGAAACACATCACGGAATAACTGCCCCTCCCACACATTCCCCCACAGAGGCTAATACTTCTGCTAGGATCAAAGGAATCACAAAGAGCATGCTATGTCTTTTTAAATTTGTCCAAAAAGAGGTACTAGGATTTAAGGAAGTGATTATTAGACTGAAGAAAGTGAAAAGCAAGCTGGAAAAAAATAAAGAGAGAAATATATATGAAAAATAGAAATCTTATAGAAATCAAAATTACAGTAGAATCAAAGAAAAATAAACATAACATGACTGAAAATAGACATTGTAGTCAGGCTAGGAGTAATCACCAACGTAAAACAAAAAACATGTGGAATGTACATTTATTTAAAAGATGATGGGACTAATAAAAGTAGGTATATAATTGGCATTCCTGTATAAAAGAGAACAGAGTTTGCGTATAAAAGAGAACAGGTTGTAGAGTACAAAAAGTACTTAAATACTTACTGGAAGTAAAGTTCATTTTAAAAAGTTCTTGTGACCCAGGAAATACCAACACAAAGATATGAATACAAAGACATATCTTAATAAGATGACTAAACCTAAGTATAAAAGAGCGAAATATAAACCTCTAAAAAGTAAAAAATTGTATGCCATGAGGACTATTGTATAGGTTTCTCCAGAGAAACAGCCTGTAGAGACCACCTTGGTGGTGCAGTGCTAGCGCATTGCTCAAGAGAAGCTGGATTCATATGGAAGATGGTGGGTTTGATCCCAGGGTTCGACATGCCTGGTCCATGCAGTTGGCTGGGTAGGCTGGGAGGAGGGGTGTGAGACCAAAATAAGGATGCTTGTCTATCTCTCTTGTACTCTCATGAAAGGAACAAATAAAACAATTTAGGAAAGAAATAGACTCAATAGACTAGAGAGAAGAGAGAGATTATGGGCATCGACTCATGTAATTATGGAGATAAGATGTCCCACCATCTACTGCCTACAAACTAGAGAACTGAGGAAAGTTGGTGGTGAAATTCAGACCAAATACAAAGAAAGATGGGGATCAGGTGTGCAGAATGCTGTTGTAAATCCCCAAATCTGAAGGCCTGAGAAACATAAGCTTCAATGTCGAAGAATATGATAAAATGAATATCCCAACTTAGGAGAAAGAGAATTCACTCCTCTGCTTTTTTGTTCAACTCAGGCCCTCAACAAATTGGATGATGGCCACCCACATTGGTGAAAGTGGCTATAATGTTTTATCATCTGTATGGGCATCCCTTATCCCAGTCAACTTGACATATAAAAATGATATCTTGAATACTCAGATCAGCTTCAGACTTTTCTATAGTAATATCTCATGGCTAAAGATAGTGAAAAGTAGCCTATGAAGCATTGAATGAGAGAAAGTGACACAATAATTTCATACTCAATAAAATGGTCTATTGCATGTAACAGCAGAGATAAAACAGCACTCATGAGCCCTTCTTCTCAAATTACTGGTCAGTGAAAACCAGCCCACTGATAAATTACTCAAAATAATGAACTCAGGGGAGAAGTCTTGATCAAAAGAACTAATGAGGAAGCTTGAATCCTTTTATTTGTAGAACTCAACATAGGAATTAAGATTTCAGGCAGAATTAAAATGTTATAAGCTTTTTTTTTTTTTTTTTGAGAGGTTTTTGCTATAGGGTGCACGTGCTCACCAGAAAGACAGAGAGAGAGAGAGAGAGAGAGACAGAAAGCGAGAAATCACCCCCCAAGGGAGATGGCCATGCCGCAATCCCTTCTCTTCCACTCTCCTCTCTCGGGATCTTGGGCATGCACGCACACGCGCTCGGCGCGAGTTTAAGCCACTGGGTCCAAGACTCGAACCTTGGTCAGTTAGGTGGGAGTTCAGCAACATAGCCATTACACCAACTGCTGGTCCAGAAATGTTATAAGCTTTAACAAAATATAATTAATAGAATAATCTTTCAAACATTGGTAGTCAGAAGAGGGGAAGGTGATGATTTATTTTCATCACAGAAGAATCAACAATTACAGTCTAGTTGCAACTGAGAATCTAAATAAAGAGAGATCAGGTTAGACTCTCACTGCTATTTGTACGTGTTTGGATTTTAAGGCTCTTTGTGGGATGTATAGTTCTTTGCAGGGTACCTTGTAGCTACCCGAGAGTCCATCATCACCTTCCACTGGGATGCAAAGATCTTGGGAAAGCTGAGAGCTCTGACTAGATGGCTGATAGACTCATCAGAAAAACTTAACCCAATGTTGTCCCAAGTCTTTGCAGATGCCCACTGAAGAAAATTCCCAGGAATATTCAGGTCCAGTCTAACAGAGATCTTTCTGGGGCAGAACTCATTTCTTGCTGCAGCAGCAGCAATCTCGGATTCAGATACAGAGGTATGTTTGTTCATGGCCCCTCCTCCCATCTACTCAGAGTTAGTAAATGAAATTAGTAACTTGACTCTCAATTCTGATACCAGATTCTATTCTCCTTGACCAGAAAGTCTACCCAACAGTGAGACAGGCGAGATGGGATCTTCCAGGAGACAAGAGGTGGCTTCCTCTACAGAAGGGCTTGAATAGTGGTTGGCCATATGGGAGTCTAGTGCCTTAACCACCACACCACCAGCAGGCCCCAAACTGTGATACCTTTTAATCAAAGAATTTTCTCAATTTGAAAGAAACCTGAGATATGAGGCTGAAGGCCCATCCAGTTTGAAAGAGAGCCAAGAAATACGAATATTATGGGAGTTCAGAATGAATGAAGAAGTGACTGATTCAAATGTATCTACAGTTATTGCCTGTATCATGCATGGGATCCCTCTGAAAAATGCTAACATAAAGAACAATTAGGATACATAGTCAATTTAGCCATAAATCTTAATGTCCTTTAAACCTATATACTGCAGATTGAGAAAGGTACTCTTTGCTAGGATAGACTGCATACCAATAATTTTGATAACATGAGTTCTGTGATTATTTTTTTCTTTTAGCACCTATTTCTACCTGATGCCAGTGATTTGTAAGAAATATGTCTAGTCTGAATGTAGTGGAATTAGTTCAATATATAGTACTTTATTTCTACTTTCTGATTTTACCCAAAGAAACACCAGTAGGTCTCAGATATGTGTGCTTTAGAAGTCTGAAACGTGAGATGAAATCCAGCATCAAATATTTCAAGCAGATATTTGTGGGGAAGTAATATGAATAAAACACTGGGTAATTTGGCTAGAGCATAGTAATTACAACAGACAATTGGATTTTCTGGTTTTCAAAAATTAAATTACAGGGGACCAGCAGTTAGCGTAATGGCTATGTCGCTGGACCCTCATGTAGTTGACCACAGTTCGAGTCCCAGACCTGGTGTCTTAAACTCACTCAGTAAAGTTAAAAATCCAAAGTACATAAGAAAATCCTACAACTCAATAGCAACAAATTAAGCAATTCAATTAAAAATGGACAAAGAAACTAAACAGACATTCTTCCGAAGAAGACTTGCAGCTGGCCAACAGATATGTAAAATGATTGTCAGCATCAAAAATCAACAGAAAATGTAGATAAAACCACAATGATACATCACCTCACATCTGATAAGATGATACTTGTCAAAAAATTATATATATAGATATAGATATAAATATAGATATAGATGTATAAATGCTAGTGAGGATGTAAAGAGAGAAAGATAGAGAGGGAGAAAGCACCTCTCCTTGGGATATGATCTTGCCACAACCCCTTCTGGTGAGAATGTGAATTGGTACAGCCACCATGGAAGACAGTATGAAGGTTCTTTGAAAAACTAAAAATAATACTATCATATGATGCAGCAATCCCACTTCTGAGTACATGTTCAAAAGTATTAAAATCAGGATCTCAAAGAGAAGTCTGGACTCCCACGTTAGTTGTAGAATTATTGATAATAGTCAAGAAATGGAAAAACATAAATGTACACTGACAGACAAATGTATGAAAAAAATAGTATATACATACAATGAAGTATTACTCAGCCTAAAAAGGAAGGAAACCACAAGAACATAGATGAACCTTGAGGAAAATAAGTCAGAAACAGAAGAACAAAAGTGCTACATGATACCACTTATATGATAAATCCAAAATACCTAAACTTTAAAAACACAGAGTGGGATGGTGGTTGTCAGGGGTTGTAAAAAGGGAGAAATAGTAAATATTAGTCACAAAGTACAAAGTATTAGTTTTACAAAGTAGATAAATCCTAGAGATCTACTGTATGCCATAATGCCTAAACAACACTGTATTGTATACTTAAAAATTTGGTAAGGAGTACAATCTATTTTGAGTGTTCTTATTACAAATAATAGTAATAGTGAAGAAGAGAGAGGGAGGAAACTTTCGGAGGTGGCATAACAGTCTATGGCAAGACCATGGTGATGGTTTTACAGATGGTTGTATTTATCTCCAAACTCACTAAGTTGCATCTATTAATTATGTACATGTTTTGTATGTCAAAAATTATATACAAAATAATGCAAAATTTGAAAAAGAAAAAGAATTCACTAATGGGGGAAAATATATTTCTGTAAAAAAATTAGCATACTATAATCAGACTTTTATTCTCATCTTTCTTGAAATTATTCTTGGAATGTTTTCCAGTGGGACCTAAGTTATATTTTCTACTGTTCAATTATCAGGCTTTAGTTTACTCAGCATCATTTCATGCACTGATGTCTCCATCTTTCTTGAAACATTTTTTCATTGTTGGTGTTCTGCTTGGTCTCTAATACATGGCCAACTTGGTTCATCTCCCACTTCCCAGGTTACTCCTCCTTAATTTCCTTTGCTGGAACGTCCTCACTATGACATGTATACATATATCTTGAAGTACCCAGGGCTCTACCACACCCCTGCTCTTCCCCTCTATGTTCATTTACTTCGTGATCTCATTCCAACCAATATGCATTTGCCCAGCATGGCCTTCTCATTGCATACAAGACTCATTCCTTCAACTGACTTCTTAAGGTTTTCTCTGAAGTCTCATTACTACATTTTGGGTTAAGTTTAGAGGATCATAACAGCCTCCTACTTTTACCCTTATGATCTATTTCCACATAGCAGCAACAGTGAACTTTTAAAAATATAGTACAGATCATACCAGTATTCTGCTTTACTTACTACTCAGAATGAAAACGGAAACTCTTCCCACAGCCAATAAGGTCCTGTGTGAGTGCTCCTCCACCCTGTATCCCCTCCTGTCTGATCTTGTCTTGCTCTTTACCTGATTTGATTCTCTCTATCTCTCTCTCTCTTTTTCTTTTTCTTTTTTTTTTTTTTTTTTTGAGAGATTTTTGCTTACTGGACACAGAGAGAGAGAGAGAGAGAGACAGAGAGACAGAAAGTGAGAAATCATACCCCAGGGGGATGGCTGTGCCACAGTCCCTTCTCCTGCATTATCCTCTTGGGATCTTGGGCACCCATGCACACATGCCCAGTGTGAGTTTTAAGCAGCCAAGTTTGGGACTTGAACCATGGTAGACTAGGTGGGAGTCTAGCTACGTCATCATTATGCCATCTGTTGGCCCTATGGCTTGTTTATCTCTAACCACACTAACCTTCTTGCTATTCTAAAATAATATAAACATTCTCTTTCCTAAAGACCTTTGCCTTTGTTTCCTATGCTGGAAAATCTTCCCTTACTTATCCATAGTTACCCCAGCCTTCCGTCATAACTTGTTGAAATGCCTACTTCCTGGCATCTCTATAAATATCATAGTCTCTCCATTCCTTTGTCTCTCCATTCCTTTATGCTTTCATATCTTGTTGTATTTTTCTTCTTGGCTTTCCCTACCACATATATGGTTCTCTTCTTATTGTCTATTCTCACCTCCACTCACTCTGAAACATGAGCTCTTTAAGAGCAATAACATTTTCTGTTTCATTCACTACTGTATCCCTCACTGCCTTGAACACTCTGTGGCTCATAGTAGATAAGTAATAAATATTTATTGACTCAATGAACATATAACTTTGTTATTAAAGAATAACATATTACAAAGATAACATGTTACTTGACAGCAAGCTTTTACACATACTATGTCTACAAAAAACTGCTTAAAATCTATGAGCATCTTCTTTTAGTTTTCTATCTGCCTTTGGGAAATCTGTATTCCTAAGAAGTAGAGAGATAAGAAGGCCCTTCCATTTCTCTCTTTTTGGCCAAAATTACACTCAGAGGAAGGGGAGAATGAGTGGGAAGTATTTTCTCCTGACATGAGGCCAGTATAAGACGTTTATAGTACATAATTATTTGGCATGCAGAGGGAGGCCCTTTGAATGACTAGGCGTCCTTAAGAACAAAGCCCAGAAAAAGCTTCAATGCTGTAGCTCTGCCATTGCCCTGACTGCAGTATACCCCTCTGTCTACATACCACTGACTCCTTGTTTTCTAATCCATTACATAAAGTTAATAATACTGTCCCTACTTTAATAGTGCTGGGAGGCTCGATTAATTAGTAAAGATTTATGAAACACTTTGACATTCTCAGATGAAAGACTCTAAAGGACTATAGAGTGTTATTATATTTTTAACAATCAGAAAACCTAACATTAAAGTAATGGCATTTCACACTTTTGTAAGATCAAAAGTCTTTCTAAACAAATACCATGTTATACTAATTTTTTTCCTTAATAGAGAAATCGATACATAGAAACTGTGACGCTTATTTCCAGAGACGGTTTTACAAATCAACTGGACCATCATAAATGAAAATTATCTGAACATGTGTGCAGAGAAGGACCACAGCATGGAAGTTAGGGATTAATTCAACCACCTTAGTCACAAGACTATAGAGGGTATCAAGAAGTAGCTGTATGGAATCACTTGACTGCAAGAGGGGAAACTAAGGTCATCACCCTGGCTCTCAGACCAACTCGTGTGATATCAAGGGACTAACTTTAAAAAATATTTATTAAGTGCCTAATATCCTTACACAGGTATAGGCATTACTTCGTGTTCAGAAATTATTGTCTATAAAGACACATGACTCCTGTGAGGAATATCTGTTTTTTTTTTTTTTTTTTTCTGGATGAAGATCATGTCACTAAAGAGACACCTACATTTCCTCAGGCAACTTTCATTTCCTGTGAGTTCTCTGTGAAAGGCCCACACAAACCTGGAATTTCTTGTGAACCTAGAAGTTGACCGCACTGTTAGGTGAATTACTTCTGATGCTGGAATTAGGACAGGGTTATTGCTGCACGGGGAGGAAACTAGAAGACAAATGGTTCCCTTGTACGGTGTTCATCCTCAGCATCAGGTAAAGAATGTTGTACTTCCTGTCTCCTGGTAGATTGCGCTCTAATCTGATAAAGAGCAATGATAAGATATCATGACCACCTGAAATATACAAGTGCTATGAGAACATAAATTTATTAGCAGACAAAGAACAAGAACAACCTACTTAAGGAAAACTCATTACCTGAGAGAATAAGAAACTATGGTAGAATAGAATGAAGTCAGAAAACAATTTTCAAAAATTAGTGATCACACAGCAAAAATCCTTTCCAAATTTCTTAAAGTGGAGAAAAAGTGATGAGAAATGAGTTTCCTTTTTGAAGATAAAATGGTAGAAAATTCTAACAAAACAGAGCAAAACTATAAAGTAATGAATATCATTAAACAAAAGATAATAGTCTTGGAAAACACTCTTGATATGTACATAAAAATAATGAGTTCCACAGGGAGAAAAATGAAGAAACATACTGGTAATACATAATTCAAGAAAAATTAACTGGACTGAAAATAGACTGGATTCTACTGATTAGAAAACCCTTCAGAATCCCAAGAAAAATTTTTATTTTCAGGAACTGCCAAAGTGTTAGTGTTTAATAATTTATTATTAAAATTGACCAAGGGCTGACATGTGAAGATAACATGTTCAAGACATTGGGGGGAGTCACTCTTTAAATTCACTACATAGTATATCATTAAGGACACATATTTTATAAAACCTGTCAACACATAGAGGTTAGATCAGAAAGCCAGCTGGTCTCTTGGTGTTCCAGATTTTGGTGTTAATTATTAGCAACCTTCAACTCTTCTGTGTGGCAGGTATCTTGTTTTCACTATCCAGTTCTTCCACCCCAGCCTGTGTCATGAGGTTGGCAAGGTTTTTCTCCAGATCATCAATGTGACTACTCATACCAATTCTTCCAATGATCTGGCTGGACATGGTCTGAAATTTATCTTGCATCTGTTGCAAGAGAGTCTGTACCACAGAGTTCAGGTCCTGCATTGTTTTGGGGTCAGTCTTGGCCATCTCCCTGGTGACCAGCTTGGCGGTGGTTGCTCAGACCTTCACCAACACTTCCTTCTGTTAGTTGCACAGACGCCCCAGACATTGCTTCTCATGATGAGACTAAGAAGAATTCTTTATAAAACCATATACCAAGGCCTATCTTGATAATTTTCTAGAATTCCAAGAGAATAGATAACAGAAAGGAAATAGCAATTGGGCTGGTCGTGACCTGGTAGTTAAGGAGCTGAATCCCAAGTGGCTGACCATACAGTCCAATTCTGGCCCTGGCAGCTTAAAAAGCATGCTGGACCCATATACATGCATGCCCCAAATCCTGACAGGATGGAGAAATGGAGAAGGAATTGCAACATGGCCATGTCCTATTAGGGGGTGCTTTTTCTCTTTCCCTCTCTGTCTTCCAGAAAACTGTTCTGGTGACTGACTGCACACACCCTGTGGCAAGTAAGAAAAAAAAAAAAAAAAAAAAAGGAAAAAATAATAAAAAGAAAAAAAGAAGAAAAGAAAGAAGGAAATAAAAAGAAAGAGAGAGAGAGAGAAGGTCAGCCAGTGGTATGGTGGTTAGGAAGCTGAATCCCATATGGCCAAATGAGTGGTTGAGTCCTAGACCTGGCAGCTTAAAAAACACACTGGGATCATGTGCGTGTGTTTCCAAAAATCCCCAAAAAAGGGAGAGATGGAGGTGATGAGATTATTGTGTGACCATCCCCCATTGGGATGCAATCTTTCTGTCTCTTTCTGGCAAGCACATACACTCTCTAGAAAAATTAAATAAATCAACACGAAGAAAGGAAATAGCACCATGCCATTGTTAGAAGGTCTCATTTATAGCCTTGAATGCTATAAAGCGGAAGTACTATTTTACTAGGTGATTGAGAAAAAAGAGGGCATAGTGGTTATGTTGCTGGACTCCCACTTGGACAATTGTGGTTCAAGACCTAGACCTGGTGGCTTGAAACATACTGGGAACATGTGTGTATGTGTCCAAAATCCTGAGAAGAAATTGGAGGAGAAGGGACTGTGGAATGATCATCCTCCCTGGGGGGCAATTTTTTGCTTTCTGTCTCTCTGTCTCTGTCTTCTGGCCAGTGCACACTCTCTATAGCAAAAATCACTCTTAAAAAAGTTGTAATTAATTTCACAGATAATATTTGAAAACTACTGGAAAATAGAAGTTATTCAAGAAAAACCTATTCGTAGTAATGAAATACAAAATGTAAAAAGGACAGAAATCTTTATCCTTGGGGCCAGCAGATAGCATGGTATTTAAGGTACTGGACTCACACATAGCTGGCCATGGTTAAAGTCCCAGACCCATTGGCTTGAAAATCACACCAGATTCATGTGCCCACATACCCAAAATTCCAAGAGAAGAATGAAGGAGAAGGGACTGTGGCAAAGCCATTCCCCTGGGGAGTAATTTCTTACTCTCCTCCTCTCTCTGTTTCTCTCCAAAACTTTTGTCAGGCACATAAATACCATGTCAAACAAGGATGAAAGAATTTAACTGGGAGCTCCTATATACAGGCAGTAGTGTGTTACAAGTCTTAAAGCCACATTGCTAAGTAGAATCTTGGTCTGACCACTTACCAATTACATGACCTGGGGAAAGTTTTTTAAACTTCCTATGTCTTCATTTCCTTATCTGTAAAAGAAGTACAGCACATATACTTAATTTAATGCATGATTTTAAAGATTTAGTATATGTACTATCCTAGAAATAGTGTCTGGTATAGAGTAAGTGCTCAATAAATATAACTGAGAAAGATGGTCTAGATAAAGCAGGAGCAGAAATAAATTGACCTATTTTCTATGTAAAAACTGCATGCCTACATACTGAGACTAACGCTTCTGCAAAATAAAATATTTAAAAACTACATGTAGTTAGATGGCCAAAAAAAAAAAATCAAGGTATCTCTAGAGGGCAAAAATGAAGCAAAAGCAGGCAGTCAAAGAGGCAAAAGGAACACAGATGCTGATTTTCGTCCTGTGTAAGCTCAGGGTCCCTAGAGGCAACATCTGAGGCAGGAATTCAGGCACATGGATGTAGTCTCAAAGTTGGATCATGAACATAGTCTCAGTTGAAGCTTAGTCTTTGTCTAATGCTGGAAGCAGAGAGAAGAAGGGAGTTAGATTATAAATTCCACTGTAGTATTGTTACTCTTGAGGCAAGAAGACTAGATTTTTTTTTTTTTTTTTTTTTTTTTTTTTTTTTTTTTTTTTTTTTTTTTTGAGAGGGAGAGATTTTTCCTATAGGGCACATACACTTGAAAAAGAGACAGAGAGAAAGTGAGAAATCACCCTCCAGCAGGGTTGACCACACTGTAATCCCTTCTCCTCCAGTCTCCTCAGGATCTTGGGCATGCTTGCACACACACACAGAGTGAGTTTTAAGCCACTGGGTCTGGCACTCAAGCTCAAACGATAGTCCACTACATGGGAGTACAGCAATGAAACCATTACACCACCTTCTGGTCCCAGAAGACCAGATTTTGAAACCCTGTTTCAGTCAGCCAGTGTCTATGGGTGAATGAAGGCTACTTCCTGAACCAGTCACCTTCCAAAGGGGCAGTTGTGAACTTTCAGCAGCCAAACACATCTGCTGGGGGCTGAAAGCCTCAGAACAGTGGAAGGGTGTGAGGAGATGACTCCTTGAGTTATTCAGAGACTATTGTAGCTATCTCTTGCGCCATTCAAAGGCATCTGTTTTTCACGTTACTCTCTCTCCTACTAGTGATGGCATCTCCAGAAAACTGATTGCAACTCCTGGAAAAACTTGCATAGGGAATATTATTGGGACAAATAGAGTCTCTAAGGCTGCAGTTGATCTCAAAGACATAGTGACACTCTTCTAGCTTTCTGTCACCTGAGCACTTGAGCAGTCATATGGCCTGCCTGGTAGAGTGACTAGATTCTTATCTCTGAGAGAGCCTTAGGCTCTGATTATTATGGTCTCACTAGGCCATGATTACTTTTTATCCCCACATGCAGTGAAAACAGGGTATACAGTTTCCCAAAAAATGCCCAAGTTTATCATCTTTTTATTAAACACATTCTTCCCAGCCTCACACATAGCAGCAAACATACTTCCTCAGGAAGATCAGGATTGATGATATCTGCCAGTCTATATCATTTCTGTGTCTGCTCTCCTACTGGAATAAGACAGCTTTTGACATAGGCAGACTCTTACTCTAACCCTGGGTGGAAGCACCCCAACCCTAAACAAAGCATCAGGACTCATAGAGCCTAAACTTGTGTGGACAGGAAACACAAGCTTGTTACTGGGAGGGAGGGTAATGGGTGACCACACTCAATCACTATTTCTGAGCTTATATATTTTCCCTATTGGGGGTATATAATTAAGTAGTAAATGCAGTTTTAAAGAGTGTACTACATTCTACAGGATAGCCCTATAGTGAATGGCCTGATACCCCAGCCAGATCTCAGCTGGTAACAAAATCATTATCTGCCCCTTCACTAGAGAATAGCTTTCAGCTAACGGGAGCCATTGGCCCATGAGGCTATGCACTCCTCCATTCCAAGTAGTGGGGTATAGACTTTAGCCAATAAATGACTGATACTGACATAACTTACTCCAGGATTGCACCTTGCTAGATATGAAACTATATAATTTATGCTGATAATGTCCTACAGTGAAATGAGAGAGGAAAGCTATGTAAAAATAGAATTTATAATGAAGAGAAGCTTACCTTAAAGATTTGGAAAATTCATAATCTGGCCATGTGATAGAGAACAAAAGAACTTTTTCAGAATAGAAAACTAAAAGTAAGCCAGTGATCAGTTATTAAAGAAATTAGTACTTGGGACCAGCAGTTAGTGTAATGGCTATGTCGCTGGACTCCCATGTAGTCGACTGCGGTTCACGTCCCGGACCCGGTGGCTTAAACTCATGCCAGGCGCGTGTGCATACGTGCCCAAGATCCCGAGAGGAGAATGGAGGAGAAGGGATTGCTGCGTGGCCATCCCTCCTGGGGGGGGGGGGGGGTGATTTCTCACTTTCTGTCTCTCTGTCTCTCTCTGTCTGTCTGGCGAGCACACATGCCCTACAGCAAAGAAGTTAGTACTGAGGCCAGCAGGTGGCATGGTGGTTGGGGATTCTGGACTCCCACATGGCCAACTGTGGTTCAAGTCCCAGACCTGGTGGCTTGCTTTCTCACTTTCCTTCTCTCTCTATCTCTTGCTCTGTCTCTCTCTGGTCAAATTGAAATGAATAAACAAAGTTAAATATTTTCTTTTCTTTTTTTTGGAGAGGTTTTTGCTATAGGGTGCGTGCGCTCACCAGAAAGACAGAGACAGAGAGACAGAAAGCAAGAAATCACCCCCCAGGGGGGATGGCCACACCGCAATCCCTTCTCCTCCATTCTCCTCTTGGGATCTTGGGCATGAATGCACACGCGCCCAGCGTGAGTTTAAGCTGCTGGGTCCAGGACTTGAACCACGGTCAATTACATGGGAATCCAGCGACATAGCCATTATGCTAACTGCTGGCCCCAAAGTTAAATAATTTTTAAAAAAGAGAGATTAGTACCGATTTAATAAAAGGAATTCGGATACTAATTGTTAAGACTGTGGGGGAAAGGCTGTGACAGCACTTCAGAGGTCTTCAACACTTTTCCTCCCATCTCAGGCCCAGAGGCCTGGGAGAGCACACCAGTGTCAGAGGATGAGCCTGGGGTGAACTCATTGCCCCAAGCTACCTTAGAATTCTGCTCCTTATACACTGGTGCAGTATTCCTTAACCCTGGCCATGGTTCAAGTGGCCTCAGGTGCAGCTCAGTCTGCCATTAATGCAGCTGCTCCACCCACTGCTCTGGAATGTGTAAGTGGCAGATGCTGTGTGTGTGTGGAGGATTTTTTGCAAGCTTACAGAATTCATGAGCATGAACACCTCCACTTAGATTTCAAAGGTATCTCAGACAACCTAGGGTCTAGGCACAGACCTGTCATGGGGTAGAGTCACCACAGAGAGACTGAACTAGGGCAATGCTAAGGAGAAATATAGGTTCATAACTGCTAGAGAGTCCTAGCCAAGACAGTGTTTAGTGGAGCTACACTGATGGAGCTGTCCACGAAACTTCAAGACTGTAGAGTCAAAAGCGTTCAATGCCAACCTGGGAAAACTGCAGGCATGAGACTCTAATTTATGAAAACTGCTACATGGGCTGAGCACAGCAAAGCCATAGAGGCAGGGCTACCCAATGTTTTTGGAGCCCAACTCCCCTTGTATGTCTACAAGGTGCTATATGGAGTGAAATTTATTCTAGAATTTTAAAACTTAATGCCTACCCTCTGGGTTTCATACTTGCTTGGGATCTGTTACTACTTTCTTAATTACTTTTTTAGAACATCAAAGGCTGTTGATTTAGCTTATGATTTTTAAAATTCATTTTATTACTTTTTTAATTAAAGACTTTTTAATACACATTATCATCAGCATTTTTATACATAGAAATCATAAATATATCTTAACGACTACATAAATTTGATTATATAAACATACCATAATATTGGCTAACAATATTGATTAACAAGTCAATATTGGTCTGTATTAGTTAATATTAGCCAGCTATTGATAATATCCCTGACTAATAGCCATTTATAATTTGCTTTTTTCCATATTTTATTGCTTCACGAAGGATCTTAACTAATCTAAATACTTTCAATAACAAGTGTAGTGGATATAAACATATATATGAACACATGTCTGACTTTAGGCAAAAAAAACTCAGTGAATAGGATGAATATACTATAAAGTAGTACCTAGCTGAGGCTATATAGCTTATTTATCTTTTTATGTTTTTCTTCATTTCAAGAAAAGCAGTTTTAGCTTTAATAAGTCAAAACCCAACAACGTCAAGAAAAATTTGCCTAAGATATAAAGCCGGGAAAAAAAGCCTGGTGTTAGGGTTCTGTTCAAATAGTAGGCAGATACTAACACCAGGCTAAATCAGTAATGTTTTAGTCAAAAGTCATAAAATTCTATTTCTCCTGTACAGTTTCATGTAATTAATCTCTCTTTTGTAGAATTTGCAGAGTTACTATGGTCCAGTCTTTTAGTTTAAATTCTGGAAGTTAGCATTCAATGTTATTATTGATTTTCCAGACTAGTCCCTACCATCAAGTTGAACATTTTCTTGGTTGGTTTTTGTTCTCTTATTTCTGTGTGTCTGTCTTTAGTTTTCTTTGTATAGCACTCCCTTCAGAACTTCTTGAACTTGTCTGGTGTTAATAAATTGTTCAGGTTTTGTTAATCTGAGAATTATTTTATCTTTTTTTCCCATTTGAAGCATAATCTTGTCGCGTATAGTATTCTTGGTTGAGCTTGGTTTTTCACTAAGACTTTGAATATATTTTTCCATTTTTTCGTTGCTTGCATTGTTACTGATGAGAGGTCCTGAGTTAGCCTGATGGGATAATCTTTGTATGTAACTTGATGTTTCTCTCTTGCCAATTTTAGTATCTCATCTTTGTCTGTGGTTTTGGTCAATCTGGCTATGATGTGTCTTGGAGAAGATCTTCTTGGGCTGATTCTATTTGGGGTCCTTTATATTTTTGGGGTTTGGATATTTGAATGCCTCTCAGGTTTGGAAAGTTTTCTTCCAAGATTTCATGGAATAGATGATCAATATCCTTATTAGTTTCTTAACCTTCTGGGATACCAATTTTCCAGATGTTTGGGCATTTAATGGTATCTAGTATTTCTCATATGCTATTCTCACTTTGGGGGGCTATTTTCTCAGTCTTTTTGGTGATTTTTTTTTTCCCAAGGTCAGAGGTCTGACCTTCTATATCTGAGATTCAATCTTCTGCATGATCTAATCTGCTTTTAATACTTTCAAGGGAGGTTTTAATTTTCTGTATTACAAAATTCATCTCTAACAGTTCCATCTGATTCTTTTTTATGGCATGTATTTCTTCTTTCAGATCATGGAAGAACTTCCTCACCACCACCTGGAACTCATAGTCTTTTTCCTCTTGCATCTTCTGGAATTCATTGTCTCTCTTCTCTTGCATCTGTTAGTTTAGTCACTATGACTATTCTGAAATCTTTATCTGACATATCCACGAATTCCATTGAACTGTCTGTGGATGGTGAGGAGTTGTTCTTTTCCCTTGAGGGAGAGAAATTTTCTTTGTTTGTCATATTTCTTGTGCCTTTATGGTGGTTTCTAGTCATAAGCTTGTGTGCTTCCCATTAGTGTTAGATACTTCTGTGCCAATTTCTTACCTCCACTGTGTTTTGCAATGTGGTATCCATGCAGAGAGACTTAAGACTTATGAAGAATATCTCCCTTTGTGCAGCTCTAAGCCCATTAAAATTCAGGGATCTGCTACTATGCACATAAAACTGTCTGTACACTCACGGGGTGGAAGCTGAGCAGCAAAATGATATAGTAAGGTAGGGGAAAAATAGAATACAAACAGAAAAAAAAGAAAAGAAACAAAAGACAATAGTCAAAAAAATTTTTTTAAAAACCTGTGTCACACAAGCACTGCATATGTAGATGTCTCCCTAAAAGGCGCTTGTTCTGTGTAGGGAAAGGAGAGTAAAGAATTAGCATTAGCAAAAGAAAGGATTAAAAAAGAAAGGATTAAAAAAGGGAGAAAGGAAGGAGGAAAGAGGAAAGAAAAAAAATAGAGGGCAAAAAAGGTTTTGCTCTTACCTTTCTAGCTATGGGCTGGGGTGGTGAGTTGGAAGAAGGAGGCTGCAATTTAGAGCTGCTCAGCTCTCAAGTTGGTACCAAAAATAAACAGAGCACCTCAGATGTAGATACTACTTTCTTCTTATGGAGTGGGAATATCTAAACTATGGCTATCCCTCCTTTGTATTTTGGAAGCATGTAATTTGTTTCAATTTCACAAGCTCATAGATAGACTTTGCAATTTTGAGTTGGCATTGGAACTACTTCAGATTTTGGGGACTGCTGGGATGAAATGGATGTGTTCAATATATGAGAAAGGCAATCACAAGTGTAATCCTAAAGTTTGGATATGTACCCTACAAATTCAGGTGATTTGGATGAGCCTTTGTAGTGGTGTTAAGAAGGTGAAGGTGTAATCCAATTATAGTGTTGAAAACTGGTGAATGAGTTTATCAGGAAGAAGCCTCCATGATTAACTCTGGTAGCATAATAACAACAGACCTGAAGACATGACACATATGCATATAAATTCTGCCCTCATGCCATGTGATGACCTATGCCACAGTGTATGTGGTGAACTGGACTCTACAAAGAGTTGCCAACAAGAAGACCTTCACTATATACAGCCCTTTGACTTTGGACCCCCAAAATGATAAGCTAAATGAATAGTTATTCCAGCCATTCTCAGCCAATCACGACCCACAGACAGGCCCAAGTCAAGCTATTTGGTTAGAGTTCATCATCAGGGACCCCCATCCAGCCTGATGTGGGGGAGATGGGGCTTACTAGCCTTCAAGGACCAATACCTTGTGCCTGCAATCTCAGACAAAGAAGGATCAATAGGGAGACCTAGCTATTTCAAAGACAGAAGGTAGGAGCAACTGTCCAGATGTGCCAATGTCATTCTGCCCCTCACCCATCTAAGATCAACAGGCAGGCCCAAGTGAAGTTACTTGGCTTGAGCTCATAAGCAGGGACCCTCTATCAGCAATTAGGGAGGAGGGGCTCTTTGGCACATTGTGAAGTGGTCTGTCACCTTATATTCTACCTGTCAGTGCAACCTCCATCCACTTGGGAGCTGTTAGGTTGGGTATATAAGAAGCAAGCACTTGAAAATATGAGACTCTGGATGAATTATTTCCCCATAATTCCCATAGCAGTAAAAGTAAAGAAACTCGCCTCTGAATACCTAAACTCTATACGTCTAGTGTGGAGTCTACTTTCCCACCCACAGTAGAGGAGGGAAACTGGCATGGAGCTTATGCATAGCATAAAGATGTGCAGGAGCACACAGCTACAGAAACATGCCAAAGAAGCAGAAAGGAGTGAGTATACCACCATATGACTAAAAATCAAAACAGAGCCCAAAGAAATAGGAGAAAGTCAGAAAATATCTCCCCCTCAGAGGATCATCACTTCTCCCCAACAATGTATAATATGCAAGAGATCACAGAAACATAAGAAAAAAATTCAGAGTATTCACTATAACAATACTCAATAAGATGCAAGATACTAAGAGAGAGCCAACTGCAGATGAGAAAATCCTTCCATGACAAGAAGTGGGAACACCATAAAGAAATAGACACACTGGGAAAGAATCAAACAGAACTTCTAAAGACAAAGAATACATTGCAAATCAAAACCTCCCATGAAAGCATCAACAGCAGATTAGACCACACAGTAGGATGAATCTCTGACCTTCAAGACAAATACCTCTGCTTTTTAGTCCAAGCAATTGAAAAGGATAGAAGAATAACTATTAAAAATGAAGTCGATATATGGAAAATCCTAGACACCATTAAATGGCCAAATATTTGCATAATAGGTATTCCAGAAGGTGAAGAGACAAGTAAAAGCATAGAAAACATCTTTCATAACATATTACCTGAAATTTTTCCAAATTTAGAAAGGTATATGGACATCTAAACCCAGCAGACACAAAGGACACAAAAAAGATAGAACATGAGAAGATCCTCTCTAAGGCATATCATAGCCAAATGGGTAAAATCAAAGAAAAAGACAATATTTTTAAAAATTATTTTCTTTAACTTTATTTATTTATTTACTTTTTTTAAAAAATAATTTGACCAGAGAGGTACAGAGCAAGAGAGAGAGAGGGAGAAGGAGAAAGTGAGAGAGAGAGAGAGTGAGAAAGCAAGTGGCCAGGTCCGAAACTTGAACTTCAGTCAGCCATGTGGTAGTCCAGCACTCTTAACTACCATGACATCTGCCGGCCCCAAAAAAGACAATATTCTAAAAATGGCAAGAGAGAAATGCCAAGTGACTTATAAAGTTTACTCTATGAGACTAACACAGATCTCTCAACTGAAACAATGCAAGCAAGGAAAGAATGAGAAGATATATTTTAAATTGAAAGACAAGCAATTTCAGCTTCAAGCACTATAGCTAGCAAGATTATTCTTCAAATAGGAAAGAGAAATAAAATCATTCCTGGATAAACAAATCCTGAAAGAATTCACCAAAATGAAACCAACTCTTCAGGAACTACTTAAGGGACTACTGTATCAGGAAAGCTAAAGAGAGACAAATAGAAGTAAGAGAACAAAACAATTAGAAAAAAAGGGTAAGTCCAGGGAACCAGCAGTTAGCGTAATGGCTATGTCGCTGGACTCCCATGTAGTCGACCGCGGTTTGTGTCCCGGACCCGGTGGCTTAAAACTCACGCCGGGCGCGTGTGCGTGCATGCCCAAGATCCCGAGAGGAGAATGGAGGAGAAGAGATTGTGGCGTGACCATCCCCCCTGGGGGGTGATTTCTCGCTTTCTGTCTCTATGTCTCTCTCTGTCTGTCTGGCAAGCGCTTGTGCCCTGTAGCAAAAATCTCTCCAAAGGAAAAAAAAAAAAAAAAAGGGTAAGTCCATTTGACTTATGTTGATAATAACATATTGATACTAACATTGAATGTTGGGACTAAATTTAGATTCAACAATTTTACACACAAGCAGGTTTAAATACAATCCACCAAGTATTTGAATCGATTTATTACACAGTATATACATGCTTTTAAAGACCATTCTGTACCCTACATAGAGGTGTAATGATTATACATAAATCATAAATTACAATAAATATTTAAAGTGAAAAAAGTGAACGGCTGTTCCTTATAAATGATCCAGTATGGCATTTAGCCATTAGTAGCAGAAGAAAAAAGCAGAGTATTTTAGAATAACATAATTATTGAATAATTAAGAAGACATAATTCTAAGTGTTTACTCCTCTAATTACAGAACTTATATGTTTGTTGTGTGTGTGTGTGTGTGTGTGTGTGTGTGTGTGTGTGGTGAAATGGGACAGGGCTAGTGGGAGAAACAGACAAATTTACAAAGATAATTGGATATTTCAATACTGCTCTCAAAATAATTGATAGAATAACTGGCCAGATACTTGAATACTTTCAAGTGGCTAACAAGCACATGATAAAAGAGGACATAGGAGTTTCTAAAGAAATTTCTACATAAGAAAATACTCAATACTATTTGTTTTTAGGAAAATACAAATTAAAACCATAATAAGATAATCACCTCATACTACTGAAAGACTAAAATTAAAAATAGTAATATCATTGTTGAGAATGTTGGAGGAAAAAAATCTCATACATTGCTAGTAGAAGTGTAAAATGGTATAGCTACTTCAGAACATAGTTGATAGTTTCTTATAAATTGAAACATACATATAATTTCACTTTTTTTTTTTTTTTTTTTTTTTGGAGAGGTTTTTGCTGTAGGGTGCATGCACTCGCCCAAAAGAAAGATAGACAGAGAGACAGAAAGTGTGGTCATTCCCTAGGGGGGATGACCAACTGCTGCCCCCCAATTTCACTTCTAAAAATACACCTCAAATAAACAAAAGCATATATTTACAAAAAGATGTATACAAGAATGCTCAAGCAGTTTTACTCTTAGTAACTAAAAAAACAGATGATTGGGCAGTTAGTGTAATGGCTATGTCGCTGGACTCCCATGTAGTTGACTGCAGTTCGAGTCCCGGACCCGGTGGCTTAAACTCACGCTGGGTGCGTGTGCGTGCATGCCCAAGATCCCGAGAGGAGAATGGAGGAAAAGGGATTGCGGTGTGGCTATCCCCCCGGGGGCGTGATTTCTCACTTTCTGTCTCTCTGTCTCTGTCTTTCTGGCAAGCGCACACACCCTATAGCAAAAACCTCTAAAGAAAAAAAAAAAACAGATGATCTACAGAAACAATCTATGTTTATCAACATGTGACTGTACAAACTGCGATATATTAAGAAAATTATTTATATATACAATAAAAATTAATTTTAAAAACCCTGTAGTGAATTTAAAAAGCTAGGCACAGAAGTGTATATCCTATATGCTTCCATTTATGTAGTTATAAAAGGGGCAATAAGAACTTTCTTAGATAATAGAAGTAATCTATCAATATATAGTATCAGAATGTTGTATAGGTCTATACATTCATCAAATAATTGTACAGTTAGAATTTTGTGCATTTTATAATATGTAATTATACTTCAGTAGACTTGATTGAAGATGTTTTCAAATTAAGATGGGTACTTTTTCCACCTTTTTTCTCTAACAATACCAACGATAACAATGATAAAGCTAGTGTTTATTGAGCACCTACTCTGTGTCAGATACTATAAATGCTTCAAAAATATTAAATAATTGAACCCTTTTGGGGCTAGCAGGTGGTAAGGCACTGGATCCCTCATGGCCAACTGTATGGTTTGAGTCCTGGACCTGGTTGCTTGAGACTCTCGGCAGGTGCGTGTGTGTATATACCAAAAATCCCGAGAATGGAGGAGAAGGGACTGTGGCATGGCAATTCTCCCCTGGAGGGTAATTTCTCACTTTCCCTCTCTCTGTCTCTCTCCAGTTACTGCATGTACCCTATGGCAAAAATCTTAAAAAAAAAAATTAACCCTCGCAGGATTTCTGTGCTACTTTATACTGTGGGTTTACTTCCTATCTCTATTTTATACTTGAGGAAGCTGAAACATAGACTCTTACATTTATAACCTCATTAGATCCAGATAGAAACTGATGAAGCCCCTCTATTAATCCAGGCATTCTAGATCCAAAGAATGTTCTCCTAATTTTCTCACTGTGTTGTGTTCTAATTTCTTCACTGCAGGTAGAATTGATTAATTGAAAGATAGAAGGTTAAATTTTCTTAGAAATATTAGATACCACAAAGTTGAAACTGCCTACAGACTTTGACACTAGAACCAGTTAAGCATGTGTAAATCTCAATGAACTGTTCTAGGAGCCTGTTTGTATAAGGTGGAACTATACAATAGGTGTACTTCTGTCATTTCTCCAGGTGTTGTAGATAGGCTGCCAATTTTTCATAGCTGGCAATGTTACTGGCAGCTAGTTGATCAGGTTTGAGCAGCATCACTGTGTGGTCCACCAGAATATTTGGAATACTTTCTATTCTTTCCATTCCTAGGTTTCACTGAAGGGTCTCCAGGTGTGCCTGGTCTCCAGGTGTTGTTCACAAGGGCCCACTATCACCTTCCCCTTTAATAGTCCATGAGCTGAACTGAAAAGGAAAGGAGGTAGGCCTGTGTTAGGTTTCTGAGTGCAGGGCATAGCAGCATTTCTATTAGAATGGTAGGCATTTTGCCATCTCTACATGCAGCATATGCTGACTTGACAGCCAACAAGTTGGAACATAAAACAGAATCTTATTAATCTACACTGTAATCTATAGGTTTATCTTTACCAAGGCTCTTTGTAAGAATTGTATTTCCTGACATATAATTAGGTTTTATGAAATCTCTGTAGTGCCTTGTAATCAGCCAATGGATTAATTTGTTTTCCATTCCATGTTTGTGCATAGTATTCATGGCCCCCAGTGAAAATCCAGGTAATGCTACTTCTTTTTAAATCATTTTCTTTTTGTTTTTTTTTTTTTTTAAATAATTTACTATTTTATATCCATTTGGAATAAAAGAGAATTTATCAATCAGACCTAGAAAATATTTTGCAAAGAAGGTTGTATAATAGTTTCATGTTCATGCTTTTCCAGAATTAGGTTAGGTTAGTCTAGTGTTTCGCTAAATGACCTTCTACATCAAGGTCAACAGAGTGACCCCTTAAAATATAGGTTTCTGGGCCTGGCAGGTGGCATGTGATTAAAGCAGCAGACTCCCATATGTTTGACCACAGTTTGAGTCCCAGACCTGGAGGCTTGCTTTCTCACTTTCCCTTTTTCTCTCCCTGTCTATCTTTGTTCAAAATAAAAATTAATAATAAATGAAATAAAGAACACTTTAAAAAAAAATAGGTTCCTGGGCCCCACTCCTGAATCTAATAAATCAGTGTATTAGCTGAGTGTCTCAGGAACCAACAGTTTAGGAAACATTCCAGGTGGTTTTTATTTACCCTTAAATTTGGCAACTTATGCTTTAGGTTGACAGAAAGGAGAAAATGGCCATCAAACATTTTATTTGCGAAAAGCAATTCCTAAAATAAATGGAAAATTAGACTACAGCCAGAAAAAGAAATGTTTCACATCAGCATGGCAGCTTCCCTCTGCAGAGGGCTGCTTGCTGACTTGAAATACAGGATCTTTATAACCCACAGCTCACTATGCCATTATCTTCAAGCTCACAAAGGAGTTTTTAGATCTGCTACATGAAAGATGTTGTAATAAACCACACAACTGCTACCCTGAACTGAAGCACATGCAAGGGGAGAATTTAATACCTGCCGATAGAACAACCTCAGTTTGTTTTTAAAGCTCTTTTTCATCTTGAGAAGAAAGAGATTTAATCAGTCATTTTGGAGAAGTTATCCCATGTCAGCCTTGTGCTGCCTTATTTTAGTTCAAAGGGGGCAAAGGTAGTTTCTTCTTCTAAACCAAGCGTGGAAGAAGCAGGAGCTGAAATAAATGAGAAGCCACCTTTATTTCCATGGATCAAATGATATGCAATGTAAGGGGCACTTCTATTTTGAGGAATATGATGAACCTGGATTTTATAGAACTCTAAATGTAGTAGAACTGGCAATTCTTGTTTCTTACTTTTCTATAAAAATAAATGATTCCATGAACTACTAGATAATTCTAATAATTTGATTATGTTTGACATATTTCCTGTTCCTTGCATGATTTTCCACCTGTGACTGGAGATTGCCTGAGCGTTACAAATGGGCTTCTCATACCTTCTGAACCCTGGCTGGCCTCTGTAACCCGACAGGATAAAGAGCAAGAAAAAGATCTTTGGAAACAGATGGTTTCAAGCAAAACTTTGGAACTATTCAACCACTAGCTTCCCTACAAGGCTGGATACCAATGTACTGATTTTTCATCCAGGCTGTTGTTGTCATTGATAGTGGACTTTACACAAACTTCTTGTCTTAATCTGGTTCCTCTGAACTCAGCTAGAGCAGAGTCCACAAGTCAGCTCTGCAGGACTATAATGCGAGACCAGGAAGGAAGCAAATTTGTTTCTTTCTGTTGTATTAGAAAGTGCATTCATTGGGAAACTATTTAATAAAGTATCCAGACTTGGTCCAAACTGCAAATGCTACAAGTGAAGAGGTGTTGAAGTTTGCATTCAGAGCGGGCAGAACATATAATGCAGTGCTGAACGCGATGGATATCTTCCTTACATGTTCTAAATAGTTATCAACTCATTTATAGGCTGAGAACTTAGCTATTTGGTATTCAGTCTTGAGTGTTTAAAAGTAGTGTTGTGTAAGATATATAGGGTTTTTGGAGAGATGCCAGTAGGGATTTTTAAAAATTATTTAATTTATTTATTCATTCATTTATTTTAATTTGACCAGAGACAGAGAGAGAGAGGGAAAGTGAAAAACCAAGTCACCAGATCCAGAACGTGAACCGTGGTTGGCCACCTGGGAGTGTCTAGCCCTTTAACCATCACGCCACCTGCTGGCCCCAATGCTAATAATAAGGATTTTTTTTTTCTTTTCTTTTTTTTTTTTTTTTTTTTGAAGAGGTTTTTTTTTTTTTTTGCTATAGGGCACGTGCACTTGCCAGACAGACAGAGAGAGACAGAGAGATAGAAAGCGAGAAATCATCCCCCTGGGATGGCCACGCCGCAATCCCTTCTCCTCCATTCTCCTCTAGGGATCATGGGCACGCATGCACACGCGCCCAACGTGAGCTTAAGCCACCGGGTCCGGGACTCAAACCGCGGTCGACTACGTGGGAGTCCAGCGACATAGCCATTATGCTAACTGTTGGTCCCAGGATTTAAAAGCAATTCTGGATTCCTCACTTAACTGGCAGAGATTTTCAAATTTGCTTTGGTCAGTATCATTCATTCCCCCTTCTGTTACTTTAGGTATCATTTAAATTCTTAATCATGCTAAATTTTCTTAATTATTTTATTGACCACATGGCAATCACCTGTATTTTCTAGTTGCCACCAAATCTCCTCTAAATTTGATATACAGGATTTACATAGATAGATTATTTGTCTAAAACAATGATGCCGATTCTGAAGTATTTGGTGCTAAGATACTGAAGGAAGTTCAGATCATTTGCAACCCTAGCACTGCTTAAAGAAGGTATTTTAGGTCATAAAAATTAGAGAATTATATAAAAAGATGAATGTTAGTAGGCGTAATTGAAGAAAAAGATATCGGTGACTTGCTCCTCCCCTCTCTACAGTTAATGCATTTTATGGTAACAAGGTCAAAGAGTTACTGACCCATACTAAAACCTCTGGAATGTTATAATTTGAAGAAGAATGTATAGCTTATCTAACTCCATCAATTTGTTTTTCCTTGAGCTGCTTTTTTTTTTTTTTTTGAGAGAGAGATTTTTGCTATCGGGTGTGTACACTTGCCAGTGAGACAGAGAGACAGACAGCAAGAAATCACCCCATATAGGGGATGACCATACCACAATCCCTTTTCCTCCATTTCCTCTCAGGATCTTGAGCATGCATGCACATGTGACTGGTGTGAGGTTCGAGTTCCAGACCGCGGTCCACTATGTGGAAGTCCAGCAACATAACCATATGGCATCTGCTGGTCCCCTTCCTTGAGCTGATTTTAGAGGCATCCAAAATAATGATCCCACAATTTCAGGAGATATGATAATGCTTACAAAATCTTATAATTCTGGTATGTAACACTCCCTGTCCTCTGTTATCACAGGGATTAAAGACACTGAAATACGGGACCAGCAGTTAGTGTAATGGCTGTGTCACTGGACTCCCATGTAGTCAACAGCGGTTCGAGTCCTGGACCCAGTGGCTTAAAACACATCAGGTGCATGTGTGTGTGTGTGCCCAAGATCCCAAGAGGAGAATGGAGGAGAAGGGACTGTGGCGTGGCCATCCCCTCTGGGGGGTAATTTTTCGCTTTCTGTCTCTCTGTCTCTCTCTGTCTGGCAAGCACACGTGCCCTATGGCAAAAACCTCTTCCCTCCCCCCCCCAAAAGACACTGAAACAGTAAAATAAATAAATAAAATAAGGGTGGGCAATAGCCTAATACAATTAAAATTACTATAATAATATCACATTAATATCAATAATGCAGCACAGGCAGGTTGATGATGTGGTGGTTAAAGTGCTGGACTCCCATACGACTAGCCATGGTTTAACCTGGGGCTTCCTTTCTCTCTCTCTCCCTCTCTCTCTCTCTCTCTCTCTCTCTCTCTCTCATGAGCACATGTGCCCTAAAACAAATTTTAAAAAAAAAATAAGTACATTTTAAAAAAAAATTAAAAAATAATGAAGCAGATTAAATGACCAGGTGTAAAATAAATTTAAGAGTACCCTTTAAATCTTTAAGGTGAAATATCGTTTCTGAGTCAATGAGTATTAATTGAGCACCTAATACAATCAATCAGTGCTATACTAAATGCTGTGGAGATAGTTACATAAGGCGCATAAAATATACCGACCTTCAAAGAGTTTAGATCCAAGAAATTGTGATAGTGTTTTTTCTTTTATTATCCCATAGATAGTCACGTTTCTTCTTGGTGAAAACCTAACTTGAAGAATGCATTGTTTGTGCAAGATGTCTGTAAGATTTCAGTCCCATGAATGACTCAGAGTTCATCTGATTCTCTATAACTTGTCTGGTCTAAATTCGCTTCACAAATAATCAAAAACTTATGCTCCAGTAATAATGCTAAAGGAAACAGACAAACTAAATTTCAGTTTTTCTACTTTTGACACTTTTTTTGAAATATGAAATAGCAGTTAAAGATAATCTCTATAAAGTATATCAACAGATAATAGATTTGGATGTAATTTACTATTTTAGCAAAACTGGATAAACCATGTGGAGTATTTTTTGGCCTATTTCTGATAAAATTTCTGATAAAATTTAATACATAAGTTCTACTAATTTTTGCTATGTACACACAAATTTAATAATTTAATCCCTGTTGGCAATCAAGTTATTTTTGTTGTTGGTGTTTGTTTTTAATGCCACAGGTGCATGCATTCTCTGGAGAGAAACAGAGAGGAAAAATGAGAAATCTCCCCCCAGGCTGGATAGCCATGCCACAGTCCCTCCCCCCTTTCCCTCCTGAGACTTTGGGTGCATATGCACTCATGATCGGCATGATTTTCAAGTCACCATGTCCAGGACTTTAACAGTGGTTGGCCATGTGAGAGTCCAACAGCTTAATGACCATGCCATTTGCTGGTCCCAGCGAAGAAGATTTTTGTTTATTTATAAAAATATGCACGTTATTTATTTATTTTATTTTTGAGAGATTTTTGCTATAGAGCATGTGTGTCCCCTGAAGAAACAGAGAGACAGAGAGATAGAAAGCGAGAAATCATCTCCTAGGGGTGATGGCCATGCCACAATCCCTTCTCCTCTTGGGATTTTGGGCATGCACACACATATGCCCAACATGAGTTTTAAACCACCAAGTCCAGGATTCAAACCGCAGTCAACCACATGGGAGTCCAGCAATGTAATCATTATGCCATCTGCTGGTCCCCAAGTTATTTTTCATAAATCTTATGAAAAGACCAAATTTACGTTATCTTATTTGCACTGATAGACAAGATTCACTTTTGTCAGCCCTTAGAAGTTATACAAACACAAAAGAATTATTGTAATCACCCACAAGACTATTATTATATACTTTCTCTTCCAATAATACTAAGGGATGCTTTGACAAGACAGCTACCAACTGTGCTATACATTTAAAAGATTGGAAATCTTCTTACCACTATACAAAGCTTCTTTCAATGATTTACTGTTAACTTATCTAAGTTATTCTTAAATATATTTGTATTTTTAATCTATAAAATATGCTAAGAGAATCACTGCTTCCTATTTAGTGGCTGCAGGACAGGGAGGAGGATCATGGTATGAGACTTTGTCAAAAGTGCCTCTCCCGGGAACCAGCAGTTAGCGTAATGGCTATGTTGCTGGACTCCTACGTAGTTGACCGTGGTTCACGTCCCAGACCTGGTGGCTTAAAACTCACGCCGGGCGCGTGTGCATGTGTGCCCAAGATCCCGAGAGGAGAATGGAGGAGAAGGGATTGCAGCATGACCATCCCCCCGGGGGGTGATTCCTCACTTTCTGTCTCTCTGTCTCTCTCTGTCTGTCTGGCGAGCGCACGCGCCCTATAGCGAAAAACCTCTCCAAAAAATAAAAAAAAATTAAAAAGTGCCTCTCTCCCTTTTTCTAGCTCTCTCATGAAGAAAATAACTTTTAAAAAAGTCTAGAGGGATAGCAATTGTATTTCAGTATCCACAGGGATTGGTTCTAGGAACCCCTTGAGGATACCAGAATCTGTGAATGTTCAAGTCTCTTATATAAAATGGCATAGTATTTGCATATAACATATGCACATACTCCCATATACTTAAAATCATCTCTAGATTATCTATAATACCCAATACAATGAAATGCTATGTAAATAGTCATTATGTTTTATTGTTCAGGGAATAATAACAGAAAGAAAAGTATGTACATGTTCGCTACAGATAAAATTATTATAGACCTAACTACATAGTGTGCTTCAGCAATAATATAACATCTTTGAGCAGTGGCTGGTATGTACATGTTCACTACAGAAACAATTATTACAGACCTAACTACATAGTGTGCTTCAGCAATAATGTAACATTTTTGAGCAGTGGCTAGTATGTACCTGTTCACTACAGATACAATTATTACAGACCTAACTACATACTGTGCTTCAGCAATAATGTAACATTTTTGAGCAGTGGCTAGTATGTACCTGTTCACTACAGATACAATTATTAGTACCTAACTACATAGTGTGCTTCAGCAATAATGTAACATTTTTGAGCAATGGCTGGTTGGATCCACAGATGCAAAACACTCAGATATAGTGGACTGACTATGTTAGTTTTCTGGGATATGTAGGACTGACTATGTTAGTTTTATTCTTTTGTAGAAGACTAAATTAGTTTGGCAGAGATGTTACAGTCATGGAAATAATTATTGGCAGAATTTCATATTAGTGGTGGCAGAGATTTTTACCCTGATATTTATTCTCTTCTTTAGAAAACACACTACACGTTTGAATTTTTTTTTTTTTTCTTTTTGGAGAGGTTTTCACTATAGGGCGCGTGCACTCGCCAGACAGACAGAGAGAGACATAGAGACAGAAAGCAAGAAATCACCCCCCAAAGGGGATGGTCACACCGCAATCCCTTCTCCTCCATTCTCCTCTCGGGATCTTGGGCACGCACGCACACGCGCCCGGCGTGAGTTTTAAGCCACCGGGTCCGGGACATGAACCGCGGTCGACTACGTGGGAGTCCAGCGACATAGCCATTACGCTAACTGCTGGTTCCCTACACATTTGAATTTTTGCATATTGATATTGCATTTTATATCAGAAACTTATGTAATTATAGTGACTTTAAAGAAAATAAAAAATTGTCTCTTATTTTTAACTTTAAGCTTATCTATCGACAAAGGAAAGCAGAGATATATAAACCTTACCTTAACTTAAACAAAACTGTGTTATCCTCCCCAAGAAAAAAGAAAGGAGGAGGGGGAAAGGAAGAAGGAAAAAAGGAGAAAAGAGGAAAGAAAATAAAAATGTCATTCACAGTCGTGCAAACATAACCTCATCAGATGAAAAACAAACTTTAGTCAAGTATTTGTCAGACACTGTGCTTAAGCTTTTCAAAATGATACTTAATATTTTTTTTTACCAAGAAGATGGTATGATCAAAAATAAATGTAAGTGGTTAGTGCCAGTGCTTTTACTTTTTTCGTATGTACCAAAGATTGCTGTCTTTACTAAGTACAACTGAATCTTCAGAAAGTCTTGAAATCCTTGCTTATATTTTTTTTTCCATCATAGCAAGGTTGTATGATTATACAATCTTCTGTAATTAATTAATTAATTAATTAATTAATAAGAAGGCCCATTTCTTTGCTATCAGTAAATATGAGTTTAATCTTAATTTATTAGTATTAGCTATTGGTTCCACTTCTACAGAAAACAAAAACTTTCTCCTTATAAAAAAATTGAGAATAACTGGGCCAGGAGTTGGTATGGAGGTTAAGGCAGCCAGATACCACATGGCCAGTTTCAGAGTTTGAGTCCTGAATCTGGTGACTTGAAAAACTCACCAGGCAAGTGTGAGTGTGTGCTCGAAATCCCCAAAAGAGAATGGGGAAAGAAGGATTGTGGTGTGGCCATCCCCCCAGAGGGTAATTTCTCACCTTTCCCTTCTATTTCTCTCTTCCTGGCAAGCACATGCACCCTATTTAAAAAAATCCACACAGAGTAAGATTCTTTTCCAAATAATATATCACCTTATTACTTCGACTAATTGAACTACTGAAAATAATTTAACAATAGCATCTTCTAATTGGGTATGCATGACTTACATTTCCTATTCTTGCTTAATTATTGTTTATGTACAGGAAGTGGTTCTAGGGTGATCTGATTGAAAAGCTCATTAAATACGGAAGCTGGAAGTCCTAACCAGATACTTTTCACATCTTAACTTTCAAGAAATAAATGTCACCTCTGTGCTCTGTTCATTCATATGCAAAATATAAGTTTTCCCATGATAATTATCACCTTCTTTTATTTATAGAAAACCTGTAACTATGAGAATAACAAACTGCATCTACTTTGCCAGTTTTCTATAAATATAATAATAATTATTGCTAAAACTGGTGGTTAAATTTTGAAAATAGCTGATGATAATACAGGGGTGCCATTCACATACTAAAAATGCAGAATTTGAAACTATACATTAAGAGGGCTGTAATCCTGATCTCTTTGTTAAATTCAGACCATAATTTCCAATGTCAGAATTCTATATCCATATAGTTCATGATAATACTCATTTTGTTAAACTACATACATTAAAACAAGACAATAAAAAAGAACAGTATGGCTGACTGAATAAACACAGAACTGAAATAACTCAGTTCAAATCATTTCCTCTAATTTAAGTACATAGTACTCAGACTAAAATATGAGATAGTACTTTTGGAATATAGATAGCCTTCTCTATCTATAAAATAACCTAGAAACTAACCTTATAGAACATCTTCGAATCTGAAATTTTGGCTTATATTGTTGGACCCACCAGGGTTTAATGATGGTAGCCTAGACACATTTGTTCTCCTCTCTTTCTTTATCCATCCTACTTATTTTACAGAGGTTTTGTTAACACAAAATACAAGTGAACTCACTCATCAATCTCTCTTTTTTTTTTAATTGCTAGGGGGATGTACACTCAAAAGTAGAGAGAAAGAGAGAATGCACTCCACAGTGAAATGTGAGAACCTGGTCAATGCAATACCTTTTCCTCCATTTCTCCATCCCATTAGGATTGTGGGCATCCGTGCACACATGCCTAGCATGTTCTTCTGGGGCCAAGATTTGAACTGCAGTTGGCTATGTGGAATCTGGCTCCCTAGGCACAGGTCTTAATTGTTGTGCTACAAGGCCAGCCCATTCTCATTTTCAATGAAAAAAAAAGTGCAACCGGTAAATATTTGTATTAAGGTATATTGAATGGCAATATAAATATGGAATACTTCTTTGAAGGACAGATTCTTTTTCAGGCCTCCTAATTTCTGATTTCAAAACTGATTGCCTCGAGCAGGCTATAACGTGGTATTATTATTTTCTATGTGGGACCTTTCATTATTCACCTAACTACTACTACTACTACTTATAAGTCAATCACTTCCCTGTTTTCTCATTTTCTATGTATCATATTTCCATGTATTCCAGCTACCGACAATGAAAGAGTGAATACAATATACACAACAGTGAATAGAACAAAATTTGTCATGGAGCTTATATACTTATAAATTCTTTGAGAGTCCAAGTAAGTCCCAAACTGTTGATAAATTAGAATAACTTCACCAGGAAAGTTGAAATCTTTGGCTTATAAATGACATAGTGCTCTACTAAGAATAAAATAGAGCACTACGGAAAGAAAGGTACTTTTTAAAGTAAAGAAGTCACAATTTTTTGATTATGTTGCTAATATTCATAACTCAGAAATGAAGGATTTTTTTTTTTTTTTTTTGGAGAGGGTTTTTGCTATAGGGCACGTGCACTCGCCAGACAGACAGAGAGAGACAGAGAGATAGAAAGCGAGAAATCAACCCCTAGAGGGGATGGCCACGCCACAATCCCTTCTCCTCCATTCTCCTCTCGGGATCTTGGGCAAGTAATGCACATGCGCCGGGCGTGAGTTCAAGCCACCGGGTCCGGGACACAAACCGCGGTCAAATACATGGGAGTCCAGCGACATAGTCATTATGCTAACAGCTGGTCCCTTTTTTTTTTTTTTTTTTTGAGACAGAAATGAACGATTTTAACAACAAATTCTTAAGATAACTCATGAATTAACATGTATACAAGAATCATTCATCCACTCTTCTGCAACATCAGCATTTTTTTCTTTAAAAAAATGTCCTATAGAGTGTATGTGATCACTAAAGAGAGAAAGAGAAAGAGAGAAGGAAAATGAGAAAGCACCTCCCCACCCCGGGGAATGGCCGCACTGCAATCCCTTCTTCGCTGTTCTCTCAGGACTTTGAGCAGGCATGCGTACTAGCCCAGTGTATTTTTCAAGCTGCTGGAGCCAGAACTCAAACTGTTCAGTCAGCCATGTGGATCCAGTTGCTTTAAGCACTATGTCACTGGCTGAGTCAACCAACATCAGTCTTTCTTTACCCTTTTCCAAAACCTTAGCATATAAACATGTTCAAATTGTCCCAATATTAAAAAACATAAGACAAAACTCCTCTCCATAACCTACCTCCTTCTCCTCTTTTAAAATATATTTTAGAAAAGGACCCACCCAACATACACATTTTTCACGCCTCATCTCTTACCTTCTCTTTGATCTGCTGCAACCCTCCCTAGTTCATGATTACTTACATAATAGCAAAGGTAACTCACTTTCACCACCGATGGCCAGTTCTCCTCTACCCTTTGAGGAGACTCAGGGCCATTTCCATGACTTTTCTGCTTATTATTTAGTAATAGATGGTTGTGCTGTCAGTTTAGGTCTCAAACCCAGTCTCTATCCAATAATTACAATGCCTTGTCAAAGATATTAACCAAACTTCAAATCTGATTTTATAATTGTCTACCCCCTGGGTAGGACCTGCTTCAGTCCCTCTTCATCCCTACTTTGTGCCTGGATTTCCAGCAGAATGGGGAAAGAAGGTGTTGATAAGAAAGAGAAGAAAAAGGGCAAAGTAAGTCTTCGTTAAACTTGACTCCTACTTGTTTTGGACTTCCAGCATCAGCTTATGTTGAAGGCTGATTTTATGAGCTTCTTCAAAGATGTCTTTCACAGAGTACCTTTCTCCGACAATTCTCACTATCCAAGCTGATGAGAGATTTCACCTGATAACCTCATCACAAGACCAAACACCATGAGGACAGAAGCAGTATCTGTTCTGCTAATACTGTATTCCTTATGTAGTCATTGTGCCTGACACAGAATTGGGTGAGGTGCTTGTCTCTCCCTCCCTCTCCCTCTCTCTCTATCTCCCTTACTCATGAAATAAATAAATAAACTTAAAGCACTCCAGCCTGATGTAGAAGGCCCTTTGTGATCTGTCCCCGACCTTTCTCTCTCGCTCTTTTTTTCTTTTTTTTTTTTTTTTTTTTGCTTTGTGATAGTGAAAATGCATCACTGGTGTAACTTTTTTCCCCTTTGTTTATTTTTACATTTTTCCACAAATACTTATTTTACATATCAAAAAATTTTTGCTTACACTCTCTAGTTCTTGACAGTTAATAAACTTTCAAAATTTCGAAATACTAAATGTTCAAGATAATGCTGAAAATATTTCTTATAATTTTGTATAATTTTGTTTGTGACTCTGTAACAACAGTCAGTATAGTTTTAAATATTTTTGAGAAAATATTCACATGTCTACTACTCCAATTGTTGAAAAGCAAATGCCCAGCACACAAGTCACACATAAATCTCAATTCAGCCCTGCCCAAGTGTATTCTGTGATATACCATCTACCAGCAAAGATCAGTGTCTTTTTCTGCCTTCAAAGTCTTTCTCAAGATAATCCTCTGGTGTAGTGGCTCTTTTGCAATCTCTACTGATTACAATGCTGTGCTGGAAAAGTCCGTATTATTTTATGTAATAAATTCTTTCATATATCTTCTCTGATCCTCTCTGCCAGGCAGAACTATTTATGGTGCCAGGCCACCTTTCTAAGAGCTTTTGTCAGCTTACTTGAGATCCAACTTAGTTCCGTAGTTTCCTGATTTATCTTCAGATATGACATTCCAGTCAAACCCCTGTCCAATAATGAGTATTTCCAATTTCTGATTCAATGCCAAAAGCATTAATGAACTTATGCAAATAAGCCTTCTTGCCACAAAATAAGAATACTCTCAAATCTTTTCCAATTCCAGAGAGGTCAGGAAGGAAGAAAAGTTTATGTTTCCATTTAAAGAAACAAACAAGAAAAATATTTTAACAAACTGCTGAGCCTATAAACAACTACAAAGAAAATAAAATACTTAAATTGGGAAAACAAAGCATATTTTTAAAAAATCAGTAATGTTTCACTCAGAAGTCATAAATTTCTATTTCGCCAGTTCAATCTTACGTTCAAACTCTCTTCTGTTGAATATGCAGTGTTCGTGTGGTCCAATCTTTCTGTTTAAATCCTGGAAGTTAACATTCAACATTATTATTGATATTTCTTGTCCCTAGCATTAAATTGGTCATTTTCTTGGTCGCCTTTTTCTCTCTTATCTCTGTATGTGTCTTTAGTTTTCCTGGTAGAGCACTCCTTTAAGAACTTCTTGAAGAGTGGGTCTGCTATTGGCAAATTCTTTTAGGTCTTGTTTATCCAAGAATATTTTTATCCTTTCTTTCCATATGGAAGATAATCTTGCCAGGTACAGTATTCTTGGTTGAAACTGTCTTTCACTTAACATGAGACAGACAGAGAGACAGACATACAGAGACAGAGAGAGGACAGAGGTTGCCCTACCTTGTCTGAATATTTTGGGAGTTTAGAAGATGATGTTTAGAGCTTAACTTCCCTAAACAGACCAGGACACACCTTAGATTTAAAAATGGCTTCTTATCTGAATATTTTGGGAGTCTAGATCCCTGACCTTTCTCTCTAGCCTCATTTTATTGGGTCATCAGGAAAGTCATGACATATTTTTCATAGAAAACTACATCATGACTTTCCTGACAACTTAATAATTTTCTCCTACAACCATACTCAAACACTGTATTTACCCAAAGCAGGCATACCATTTTACAATTCTTAGCCTACATATTTTTTAACTCTCCTTCACCTTTTTCAGCTCTCCAAATTACCATCATTGTGTAATTTTATCTACCCTAGGATAACAAGTAGGACTTAGGCTAAATCTTCTCACACTTGAAAACCTAAGTCAAACACTGATTTCTCTGAGAAGCATGCCCTTTGATCTGATCTGAGTTATGTTTTAAGCATAACTAGTTTAGGACTAAAAACATGTCATTGCTTTTTTTTTTCTTGATGTGTCTGCTTCTTCATCATTGAGCATAGCAAAGGTAATTAGCGGGCAGAAGTGTGTGATGCGGAGTCAAACTATAAAGTGGAATCCTTCCATTGCCACTTAGGAACCACAGAATTACGTTAGGCTAGTCACTGACCTGACTGTTCCTCTCTTTCTTCACCCATAAAATGAGTGTGATACTATTTCCTACTCACTGAGATATTTACAAGGATGAAATAAAGTATACATAAAGTGTTTACAATGCATGATGCATAATAAATGTCCAATGAAAGTTTAGTTATTATTTTTATTTCTATGTCCATAATGACGCTCAAATATCAATCAGCTGAACAAGTGAGTAAATTAATAAATTTACAAAAGTGCTGATGATTAATTTTTGGAACATCATAAATGTTTAAATTATTTCCTCAGAGAGTATGTTCTTGACCTCCTCTATAAATTAGAATTGACTGTCCCATTCTCATAGAAGCCAATTCTTCTTTTGGTATTTTTTTGTATAATAATATAATAAAAACCAGTGATTGTCCTTTATATTATTTATCATAATTTATAAGAATATATGTTTTGGGAACCAGCAGTTAGAATAATGGCTATGTCGCTGGACTCCCACGTAGTCGACCGCGGTTCGTGTCCCGGACCCAGTGGCTTAAAACTCACACCGGGCGCATGTGCGTGCATGCCCAAGATCCCGAGAGGAGAATAGAGGAGAAGGGATTGTGGCGTGACCATCCCCCCTGGGGGGTGATTTCTCGCTTTCTGTCTCTATGTCTCTCTCTGTCTGTCTGGCGAGCACACGCGCCCTATAGCGAAAAACCTCTCCAAAAAAAAAAAAAAAAAAAATTATAAAAAAAAATATATATATTATATATATGTTTTAATTCTTAGGCATGAGTTCTTTTCATGTATTTCTCACTCATGTTTACTTGAAGTCAGACCACTATCATTCTGTTCCCTCGTGTTTACTGTGAGCCTACCATGGCGTATGGCACTTAGTGATTGTTCAATGTGCATTTGTTGAATGTATAAAGGCAAAAAAATAGCATGAATAAACTGAATTCTTCTTGGACGATTTGGATAGCTACTCAGAAATTGTTAGTGCCTCTGCATCATTGTTGTCAACAGGAGTCATACTATTCACGTCAAGTTCTACCATTCAAAGTGTGTTCTCAGGAGCCATAGTGTTACCCATATTAACTCTGAATACTTATTGAATATTCCTTTTCATTATTCAAAATCTTTCCATTTCTTTTTTATTAATCAGAATAAATAGTGTGGTTGCCATACACCTCAAATTTGTTTCTAGAAAGAGGCTGGAAAGAAAAAATGACAAAGAAAAAGGGGATTGATTATTGCTGATTATGGTGAACATGTAAAACTGTACCTTTTATTAAGCTTGGGAACAACTTAACAAGAAAGTTGTCATGAATCTAATAGTGAATTCATATGATATTATTAATAATAAAAGACATTTGGTTTATATTTTATAAACACAAAGTTGTTATATATACATTATCTCATCTAATGCTCACAACTGCCCAAGAAACTTAAGTTATTGCATGGATTTTGATCAATATTTTATATATGGATCAACCGAGGTTCAGAGAACTTGCCTGACTTTAATTAATTTCTCAGTTATTGAATCGAACAAGCCATGACTCAGATACAGATCAGCTTTACCAAGTCCATTGTTCTTTATGGGATATCGTTGGACTTCCTTCATAAATTAAACTCCTGTGTGTAATTAAAATAACAAAACTAAAGTAGGAATGGATTTTTAATTATGATTTCTTTTAGGAGAACAGGTAACAAGATCTGCTCATCCCATTAAATATGAGAAAGAATGGATTATGTGTACCTTTGAACGTCAGCGATACTGAGATGCTGATGCAAGTATATCAAGGCATTTCTGAAACTAATGGGTTGTTGACTTCTGCACGCTATCAGATGCAGATATAGTATTTTATCTTGTGCTTGTCAAATAATAATGTCTAAAGTAGATCATTGTTTAATTACAATGAAAGCTGAAGTAAACAGCATGAGTGATTTCTAAAAATCTAACCACTGATAACCACACCCTTTGGCAACCCTCCTAAGCCTCACAAGAAGACAATGGGGTAGATTGTGCTAAGAGAAAATAAAATAATAAGGTTTAAACTCTGTGCTGAGACATGGTAAAAGAATCTTGATAAGAACTAATGAACGGAAGTCCCTAAACTTATGTAAAAGACTCTTCCTTTGTTTATTTTTTCATATTTTTGAACATATTCAACATTTTTCTGTGCTTTATGATTACCATGTGAACTGCACTGTTTTACACAGGATAGAGTTTTCGATTAAGTCCAACTTAATATTCTTGTAAGCATAAACTTGGCATCATGCAGACTTACATTTGAATCTCTCAATTGTTACTATTCCTTATGAACACAAAAGCAAACTACCTAAACTTCTTAATAACATCATATAAAAGACTATTGTCAGTATTAAAAAAGATGTCATATTCATTTATCCACATATTTATTTCAGAGCTACTTTTTGTCAGATGTTGTCCAAGGTGACTAAGATACACTAGGGAGCAAAACAAAACCCCTGTTCATATCGTCTCCACTCTAATAGGTGTGATATAAAAAAGTAACTGTCAGGACCAGCAGTTGGCATAATGGCTAAGTCACTGGAGTTCCATGTAGTCGACCATGGTTCAAGTCCCGGACCCGGTGGCTTAAACTCACACTGGCTGCATGTGTGCGTTTGCCCAAGACCCCAAGAGGAGAATGGAGGAGAAGGGATTGTGGCGTGGCCATCCCCTGGGGGGTTATTTCTTGCTTTCTGTCTCTCTGTCTCTCTCTCTCTTTCTGGTGAGCACATGTACCCTATAGCAAAAACCTCTCTTAATAAAATAAAAATGAAAGTAATTGTCAAAATGCCTAATACATAAGAGGTGTATAGAAAAACCAACTTTCTTTTTCATTTCTCTCTAACACACCTTCTAAATTCCTTGATTCTTTGCCAAAAAGAAGGGTGGAATAAGCTTACAGTGCTTCAGGATTGATATCAGCTGCTATCTCGGAAAATGGGATAAAGTTTCTACTAAAAATAATAATAGTGGTTGAAAGTGTATCTAATTCCACTCAGTCATATAACAATATTCCTTTATATTTGCTAAATGTTTGGGAAGAAAACAAGTCACACATAGAAAATTAAATTAATCTAAGAAGTTTGATTAGCATGGTCTTCTATGTGAGCTAAGGGACTGCGCTTAAGGAATGCAAATTAGTCAATAATTGTCATCAATTTAGCACATTTGCTCCTCTTGTGACTATGAATCAGGCTATTTTCAGGAATCAGTTACTATGTTTCTGTGTCAAAATGTACATATTCACATGTCATTGAGGGAAAGAAAGAAAATCAAAGGAGGACAGATTTCTGTAGGTCCTATAAAGAAAGAAGAGCCAGAATTTGGCAACTATTTTAAGATATGAAAAAAAAGAAAAGAGGGACCAGCAGTTAGAGTAATGGCTATGTCACTGGACTCCCATGTAGCTGACCACGGTTTGAGTCCCGGACCCAGTGGCTTAAACTCACACCGGGCACATGTGTGTGCATGCCCAAGATCCTGAGAGGCGAATGGAGGAGAAGGGATTGCGGTGGGGCCATCCCTCCTGGGGGGTGATTTCTCACTTTCTGCCTCTCTGTCTCTCTCTCTGTCTTTCTGGCAAGCACATGTGCCCTATAGCAAAAACCTCTCCAAGAAAAAAAAGAAAGGAAAAAAAGAAAAAAAGAAAAATCATGTAAATGCCAAGAATCTTGGGCTTTTTGACTAGCATAGGTTTATTTTTATACTCCTACAGAGAAATTAAAAGACAAGGATGAGAATTCTGGTAACCTCAGTATTGTATGCAAGGTAGTAACTAGTATCATGGAAAAAGGATAAGGAAATTTACAAGTTTAAATGAGAAGTTAAGATTGGATATAGAAAGGAAAGTTTCTACCATTAACCTAGAACCCACAATCAAAGCATGAGAACCAGAATCTATGCAGTGTGACTTGCTCACTTTAATCAAATCCAAGCATGGTAGGTGTAGCAATCATCCAAAAGACTGATTTTAATTGTTGCAATGAACTTTGACACACTCAACTTGCATTATATCAGACATTTAAAACATATCAAACTCGAATCAATTTTATTTTGACTGATAAGATTGTTTGATACTCAGAGAATAAACCAAGTAAAAGGAAGATGTGAAAACAAAGAAACAGGAAATAGAAGGGAAGAGGCAACTATAACACTTTGGGTGATAAAGAAATATCCCAGGATAACAGTCTGGTAGCCGTCTTAGAGAATAACCAATCATATTTGAGGAGGAGGACAGAGGGTTCCAAGATGGATGGGTCTAAGAATAATTCATTGATAAAATACCTGCTCTTTCTCGGGCCAGCAGGTGGGGTGGTGGTTAAGGAGCTGGATTCCCACATGGCCAACTGTTGTTTGAATCCTGGACCTAGCAACTTGCTTTCTCACTTTCTCTGTCTCTCTCTGGTGAATGCCTGTGCCCTACAGCAAATTGCAATAATAATAATTATAAATAAAAGTTTTAAAAATACCTGCTCTTTTATTAGTTAAAATGAGGTGATGACACTTAAAGCAGAATACTTTGAAAGTAAACAATTGGAAACAAGAGAAAAATACTAAATCCAGGAAAAATAAAATCTGAACCAGAAAGTCGTGTTCTCATAGTTCACAACGTGTCTCACTTATGAAAAGGGTCTCCATAGTGTTGCCTTTGAACTGAGACTTACACCACAATGCTCCTGGTTTTCAGGACTTCAGAATCCAGCTTTTCTGAGTCTCCAGTTTGCAGAGGGCAGATCGTGTGACTGTTTGACCTCCATAATCCTGTGAGCATATCTCACTCTATACTTATCCAATTGATCTGTTTCTCTGTAAAAGTCTAACTAATGCAAATTCTGAGAAACGAAAGAGACTAAATGAGAAGTTAGAGAAATTTATGGAATCAAAACTAGCAAGGAGATTAGAGAAGTTCATAGGTTCTTCTCTCAAGTCTTCCACCATCCCGAGATTTTAAATAATTTGAATTAAATTAGATCTGTTCTCTCACTACCTCAAGCCCTAACAATCTACCAGGCATCCCTACACCCACTAGAGATACAGATACCTGCTCACAAACTTGTATAACAGAAGACTCTTCTTAGCAAGAATGTGTGTGAGAGACTTCTCTGAAGTATAAGCCATCGATGACCCTCTCAAAGATGAAATTGGGGAGTGGTGTTAACTGGACAGGTCTTCCAAAGGTGTTTGCCACCCTTATATTTTATCATTACCTGCTTATCAAATATCTGCAAATTTTTGACATTCACAGGCACTACCAAGATAATAAAAAAATCTTCTGTACAATTATATGTAAAAATAAACATTAATAGACCTTCCAAAACCAATAAATATTTTTAGTTCTATACTTTGTCCTAATAACCAGTAATGGTACCAAGCCGGCTTAAATTTTATAAGAGAAACTATAATTTATATTTGAAGGCTAGCAATATTACCTCTAAAACATTCTATTCTTCATGTATATAGTTTTATTTGCAAATTGTTCATATTTATTTTTATCCCATTTCTTACACTTCTTATAAAATTAGAAAAGTTTTCTGTTATGTAATATCCAAAACCAAAATTTGAACTTTATAAATTTGATCAGGCTTGACAATAACTATGTGCTTTTAGGGCTCAATACAGCAAATGACTTATTTTCTGAAAAATAATGGTTTCTCGCTTTTTATTTTATTTATTTATTTGCTTGTTTGTTTATTGTTTATTTTGAGAGGCATTTGCATGAGGGTGCATGTCGGAGAGAGAGAGAGACAGACACATAAGAGGGAAAGTGAGGAATCAGCCCCAGGGAGGATGGCCACACCACTATCCCTTCTCCTCCATTTTTCTCCAGGGATCTTGGGCCCATATGCACATATGCCCGGCATGATTATCAAACCACTAGGCCCAGGATTCAAACTGTAGTCAGCCATGTGGGAGGCCAGCAATGTAGCCACTATACCATCTGCTGGTCCCAGGTTTCTCACTTTTTAAATAGCTGTCATACTTTCTATTCTTAAGTGAGATTTCTTTTTTTTTCATTGAAAGATTATAATCACAGAATCTGCAAGGATTCAAAAGTCATTTCCCAAGTTCCAGGTTCACAAAGATATGATTTAAACCATTTGTCTGAGGTAACATGTTTATGTATGTAATTGCAAATATATTTCCATCAATTCTCCTCCCCTACTAATAAAATGATGGTGAGAATGAACCCGTCTCACCTTAAGTGATATTAAAAGACAAACAGTGGGCCAGTCAGTGTTGTGGTGGTTAAGGTGGTTACAGAGAACTTTCCCTTGCAGTGTGACCATTTCCCATAGGGAGTGCTTTCTCATTTCCCCTCTCTCTGTCTGTCTTTCTCCAGTGAGTATACAACACCCTCTAACAAAAACTAAAGAATGACAAAAAGACAAAGGATAATAATATTATAAAGAAATTATATAGGTATACATCTCAAGCTTTGTAAATATAGAAAATATTCACTCTTTCATTCATGACCTCTTTGTCAAAATGTTTATTGCTTGCTTTGTTCCCAGCACTGTGAGTGTTATGATACTGGCTTTGATTCTCAGATCTCTGGAATTGCCTCTGTTTGTTTTTAGACCTAGTTACTCAAACATTCCTCCTCTTTTCTGTCTCTCTAATTCTACCTCTCTGATTTTCTGCCTAAATTAACCAATGTAGGTTAGTAGAATTCTTGTGATCCAAGAACACTATTTTGAGCTCTGCTATTTTTACTTACATAATGTCATAAATGTTTTACTATTCAGTTTGACTGCCTACTGATCATGAACATAATGACCATCTTAGTGGACATATAAAATGTTACTGTGCTGATAAAGATCAACAATCAAAATGTCCCCCTTAAAGTTGGGTTTTCATTATTTTGTTTCTTCTTTCTGTTTTGCTCTTTTAGGTACAAGGAGACAGTCTTCAAAAAGTTTATGGAAAATTATATATTGTGAAAAACGTATGCGTGGATTTCACAAAACTTTTTGAACCAAAATAAACTCATATTCATAATTCCATTTTTTCACAAATTTTTTGAAGTCCCCTCATATTAGTACATCGAAGAGAATATATATCTTTCAAACATCTTTTTGGTGAGTCTATACAGGGAAAAATTCTCCATCCCTAGGACTTCCATATTTAGTGTGTCCACCTTGCTACTCTGACTGCCACCTGACCTTAGCATTTCTAGATAACAAGCTTTTGTCTTGGCTTTCACACACACTACAGCCCCTGTATCAATACGGCTACTTCCTAAGGAATGATTCAATGGGATGGGGGCATGGTTGGTGTGATACATTGCAGGGAAGGAGGCACAGGCAAGCAACACAGGAATATGCAAGTAATGGTAAGGTTATAAACACTCGAATATCTCTTATTACTGCTGAGGAAAACTTTAGAGTGAGAGGAAGTTGACATAAGAACAAATTGAGAAAAATATTAGTAAAAATAAGGAATCAGTCTAGCTTTTGTGGCACAGGGTAGTGTACCAGACTGTGGAGCTGGAAGCCATATGCCAACCATAGTTCCAGTCCCCAGCTGAGTCAGCCTGAAACTGTGCAAGACACATGTGTGTTTGCCCAGGATCTTAGTGAACTATGGGGTGTAGAAGAGATTGTGGAGCAACCAAGCTCTGTGGAGTGTGCTTTCTCGCTCTTTCTCCCAAGCATATGCATGTGCTCTACCATGAATTTAAAAAAAAAAGATTGACGGCAATATGGACATTTTATTCAGTCCAAATCAAATCTGCATCATATCAACTTGCAACAAATAAATAGGTTACAACAGGGTTAACATTATTTAGCATTTCTTTTCTACACACACACACATACACACACACACACACACACATATGTATAATCAGTTATTTAATTAGGTTCTTGGCAGGAAGTTTAGAAACCAATTTGTGAGGACAAACTCCACATAAAGATCTAATCCTCATCACTGATACTTTTACCCCCTTAATTTGAAGTACTATGTATTTTTCAGTGAATTTTCCAAGACCAGTTTTTAAAGGAAATATACCTTTAGAGATCAATCTATGAGAAAACTTTGTAAGATATAGAGTCCAACTGCTCCAGCTGCTTCGATATTATCTGCAGGTATTAAAATAAAAATAAACAAAGAAACAAACAACAAAAAAAACAGGGCCATCCCTGTAGTACAGAAGTTAGGCCCTGTGTAGGCAGCTGAGTTTCATATAGTTGACCTCAGTTCAAATCCTAGTCCTGCTGGCTTCAAAAATATGCCAGGCAGGAATATGCTTATGCCCCAAATCTTGATGGGATGGAGAAATGGAGGAAGGAGATTGTAATGTGACGAAACCCACTGGTGTGTGTGTGGGGGGGGGGGGGTGCTTCTGTCTCTCTTTCTCTTTTTTCTGTGAGTACACATAACCTAAGACAATAAAAACAAACAAACATACAAAAACAGCAATTTAATTTAGTTGTTTTAATCATATATTGGAAATTAGGAAGTTTTTTCTTTTCTTTTTTCATGATAGTGTGTGCATGCCTACATGCGAGGAAGAGAGAGAGGAAAAGAGAGACAGGAACATCCTCCATAGCATGGTCTGGTCACACTGTGATTCCTCTCCTCCAGTCCTCCAGCCCATCGGATCCCTTTAGCACTCAAGCACATGCCCAGCACACTTCAGATTGACCTGGCCAGAGATGTGAACTACAGTAGACACGTGGGATTCAACTTCTCTTACACTATACCATAGAACCAGCCATGAAAATGAGGAAGTTTTTTAAGTAAAGTTCAAGGTTTATATTTGTTTATGTAATAAACATTTATTCATATAGTATGGAAAGATACTCCCTTATAAATGAATTTGGTTCCAGTAATAAGAGTTTTCACCTTTAAAGAAGGCCTGTAAGGAAAGTATGTATGGGCTAATTAAAAATATCCAAGATAGGGCCAGCAGGTGGTGAAGTGGCTGAGGTTCTAGACTATCCATATGACTGACAGCAGTTTGAGTTCCAGACCCAGTGGCTTGAAATTCATGACGGGCGCATGTCCATGTATGCCCAAAATCCCAGGAGAAGAATGGAGGAGATGGAGTAGTGGGGCCATCCTCTCTAGGGGGCGATATCTCACCTTTCCTCTCACTATCTCTCCTTGTCTCTCTCTGGTGAGCACACAAAGACACACACAAAGACACACACACACACACACACACACATATACACACAACAAACAAAAACTCCAACGCTACCTTCCTGTCATAAACTCAAAGGCAATCTTGCTGAGACAGCTTGGTGCTCTTTCAGATGCGAGCACTGGTAACAAGCTACCCACTACAAAGCTGACTATCTTCTCAGACTCCTACAATTTTATTTTATTTCATGCTTTTGAAAAGGCATACCAAATCTACTTTCTTAGACAAATTGGGGGTATGGGAATAACACAATACATAAAATACAGACTTGAGACCTCAATTCAAACTCTATACCTACTCCATCTCTTATGTTACTTAAACTCTCTGAATCTCAGTTCCCTAGTCTATGAGAAGAAGTGTTAATGCTTATGTAATAGGTTTGTTGCAGAACTGGGTGAAATAACGTTAGCAAATAAATGCTCCATAAATATTAGCTTTATTTCTATATCCTCAAGAAAATAACTTTGTTCAGCCAAAGAGAAAGAATACACAACCGTCTAAAGTAGGGATGGCAAACTGTACGTGTAGAAGCCCACAAAGTAAGGTATTTCAGACTTCAGGGGCCACATGGTCCCTGTTACAACTACTCACCTCTGCAGTTGTAGTATGAAAGTGGCCACAGAAAATATGTAAACAAATGAGTGTGGCCGGATTGACCCATGGACCACAGTTTGCCAATCTATGTTCTAGAGAATCAACAAATAAATGAGAAGATTGTTCAGCATTATTTGGCATTGGAAAGAATCAGTTAAAGCAAGAATGGCAGGAATTTGTAGGGAGTAGGGTGACTCAGTGTTGCTTCCCATCTCTGTACTATTTCCATGATTGGTTTTGATCCAGATTCATTTCTTGCTTCCCTGATCTTTCATAATGCTCATGTTCTATGTTGGCACACTAAGAGAATATTAGTCTGCATTATAAAAAAAAAAAAAAAAACAGTGCTCCAGGGTGTAAACAGAAACTCCCCAGATACAAAGTCCTTGCTTTATATGAAGCTAGCTGTTTCCCACCAGGATATCATCATACTGAGCTAAGCTCGTCTCTAGGCATTGTTAGGAAGCTTTTGTGTTTAATTCTAATAAAGAAATGGGGGCACCCCTGCCCACCTTATCCGGAAACCAGTTCAAGCTGCATTGCCAGACACCAAGCTGCCTGTGGTTGCAGGCCCTAATGGCAGGGACCCGTAGCTCATCTCCCCGCCCCCATGTGCCTTTGGACCTTAGGTTTGTGTCTTGGGACTTTAAGAAGAACTTGCGCCCCTCCCCACCCCATCTGGAGACAGGTTCAAGCGGCATTGCCGGACACCAGGCTGCCTGTGGCAGTAGGCCCTAACAGCCGGAACCCATGGCCAATTGCCCCCTCCACTCGCCTTTGGACTCTAAGGACTTCTGTGTTTTATTTGCTCCTGAGATGAAGTTCATTAGCTCAACTGGAAGTTCACCACTCTTTAGAAACAGGGAGGACTTTTGGTCACCTAGGACCTATGACAACAGTGCAGGGTGCTGCTGAGCAACAGGGAGGCAGACCAGACGAGAGATCGCCAATTTTCTACTCCTATACACCTTTAAACACTCAAAGATACCTTGAATAAGTTTGAAGGAACGTATCGACCACCAGATGACTAGGAACAATAGTAAAGGTACAAGAAACATGAGCAACCAACAAAATGTCTCTCCCCCAAAAGAAAACATTAATCCCACATCACCCACAGAGAACACAAGGGATGTTGTGGACATGTTGGATAAGCACTTCAGAATAACTGTAGTAACCAAACTAACTGAGATATAAGAGAAAAGAGACAATGAGCTCCAGGAAGTCCTTTCATGATTGGAAAGAAGAAATAAGGCACTTTAAAAAAGAATCAAATGGAACTGTTATGGATGAAGAATGTGATACAAGAAGTTAAAACCTCCCTTGAAAGTATTAAAAGTAGGTTAGATCATGCAAAGATAGAATCTCGAATGTAGGAGACAAAAACTCGGACCAGGAAAAAAGAATCAAGAAGATTGAGAAAACAACCAAAAAAATGGCTCACTTAATGACAGGAACAGGTCTGGAAATACTGACAATAATATTAAATGTTACTGGATTGAATTCTCCAATTAAGAGACACAGACTGGCCAAATGGATATAAAAATAAAAAAATAAAAAAACAGAAACCCTCTATCTGTTGCCTACAAGAAATGCACCTTATGAATAAAGACATACATAGGGACCAGCAGTTAGCATAATGGCTATGTCACTGAACTGCCATGTAGTCGATCGCAGCTCGAGTCTCGGATCCAGTGGCTTAAACTCATGCCGGGCGCGTGTGCGTATGTGTCCAAGATCCCGAGAGGAGAATGGAGGAGAAGGGATTGCGGCATGGCCATTCCCCCGGGGGGGTGATTTCTCATTTTCTGTCTCTCTGTCTCTGTCTTTTTGGTGAGCGCACATGCCCTATAGCAAAAACCTCTCCAAAAAATAATAATAATAATAATAATAATAAAGACATACATAGACTACAAGTGAAGGGCAAGAAAAAGATCTCCCATACAAATGGAAATCAAAACAGGGCTGGGGGTGCATTACTGATTTTAAACAAAATAAGCTTCAAGACAAAGACTGTAAGAAGAGACAAAGAAGGGCATTATATAATAGTAAATGGGTTAATTCAGCAAGAAAACATAACACTTATTAATATCTATGCACCCAACACAGGAGCACCTAAATACGTAAAGGAAAGATTGCTAGAGCTAAAATGAAAGATGGGGATCAACACTACAATTGTTGGGGATCTCAATACCCCATTATCTTTTCTAGACAGATCTTCTAGACCAAAAATAAATAGAGAGGTACAGGACCTAAATGATACTATAAACTGAATAGGCTTGATAGATATCTATAGAATTTTCCACCCTAAGACCACAAAATATACATTTTTTTCACCCCAGGTGGAACCTTTTCAAAGATTGACCATATGATAGGACACAAATCATGCCTTTACAGATTCAAAGGCATAGAAATTATATCCAGCATCTTCTCTGACCATGATGGAATTAAACTCAATATTAATTTCAAGAAACACCTTTGAAAATGAACAAATACATAGAAACTGAGCAATCTACTTCTGAATGACTTCTTAACTACAGAAGAAATTGTCTGAAATCAAAAAATTTATGGAAACAAATGATAACGAGTACATGAGTTTCCATAATCTATAAGACACAGCAAAAGCAATTATAAGAGGGAAATTAATAGCAATTAGTTTACATAAGAAAAAGATAGAAAGGTGGCAAATAGATAACCTAATATCATGCCTCAGGGAATTGGAAAAACAATAACAACAATGACAAAAATGACAGGTGAAAAGAAATAATAAAGATTTGAGCAGAAATAAATGAAATAGAAAATAAACAAACCATGCAGAAAATAAATGAAAGCAAAAGCTGGTTCTTTGAAAAGATTAACAAGATTGACACATCATTGGTTAGACTGATAAAATAGAAGAAAGAAAGAAACCAGATAAATCAAATACGTGATGAAACAGGCAACATTACAACAGACATAATAGAAATACAAAATATCATTAGAGGATACCATGAGCGACTATATGCCAACAAACAAGAGAACATTGAGGAGATGGACAAATTCCTGGATGCATATAATCTACCAAGATCGAATCAAGAGGACATAGAAAACCTGAATACACTCATAACAAGCCATGAGATTGAATCAGTAATAAATAACCTCCCAACAAAGAAAAGCCCAGGTCCAGATGGCTTCACTTCTGAATTCTACAAAACCTTTAAGGAAGAATTAACTCCTATCCTACTCATATTATTTCTAAAGATTCAAAAAGAAGTAAACCTTCCAAATTTATTCTATGAAGACTCCATCATCCTCACTCCTAAAACAGATAAAGACATAACAAAAAAGGAAAACTACAGACCAATATCGCTGATGAATATAAATACAAAAATTCTCAACAAGATACTTGCAAATCATATCCAACAACATATAACAAAGATTATTCATCACGACCAGGAAGGCTTTATTCCAGGGATACACAGGTGGTTCAACATATGCAAGACCATAAATATGATACACCATATTAACAGAAAGAAAGATAAAAACCAGATAATTATTTCAACTGATGCAAAGAAAGCATTTGATAAAATACAATGTCCTTTCATGATTAAGACTCTCAGCAAGATTTGTATAGGGGGTTCATTGCTCAACACAATAAAGACCATATATGAAAAGTCTAGACCTACCATTATACTGAATGGGGAAAAGCTAAAAAACGTTTCCACTAAAAACTGGTACTAGACAAGGCTGCCCCATTTTCCATTCCTTTTTAATATAGTACTGGAAGTCTTAGCTAATGGAATCAGCAAAGAGAACAATATAAAAGACATTCAAATAGGCAAAGAAGAGTTGAAAATATCTTTATTCTCAGATGACATGATGGTATACTTAGAAAACCCAAAGTATTCCATGAAAAAATTTCTCTAAGTAATAAATGAATACAGTAAAGTGTCAGGATATAAAATCAACATCCAAAAATCCATAGCATTTCTACATATGAACAAGTTGAACGAAGTAGAACTGAAGAAAAAAATCCCTTTTACCATGGCCACAAAATGCATAAGATACGTAGGGGTAAACCTAACTAAGGAAGTCAAAGATCTTTAAAAGAAAACTATGAAAATCTTAAAAAAGATATTGAAAAGGACATTAAAAAGTGGAAGGACCTCCCATGTTCCTGGATTGGAAGAATTAATATAATCAAAATATCAATTCTACTCAAATTAATCTACATATTTAACACAATTCCAATCAAAATACCAGAGATATTCTTCACAGATCTAGAAAAGACAATCATAGAATTTGTCTGGAGTCATAAAAGACCTCATATTGCCAAAGCAATACTGTGCAAAAAAAAAAAAAAAAAAAAAAAAAAAGTAGAGTGGGTGGCATATCATTCCCTGACCCCAAGATATACTATAAAGCTGTGATCATCAAAACAGCATGGTTTTGGCACAAAAACAGATAGGTGGACCAATGGAATAGAACAGAGACCCCAGAAATAAACCCCAAAGCTTACAGCCAACTGATTTTTGACAAAGGATACCAGTCAATCCACCGGGAAAGGAAAACATCTTTAGTAAATGGTGCTGGAAAAACTGGGTATCCATGTGCAGAAAGATGAAACTGAAACCCCATCTTTCACCATTAACAAAAATCAACTCAAAATGGATCAAAGATCTGAACCTAAGACCTCAAACTATGAAACTACTGGTGGAAAGTACTGGGGGGAACTCTGGAAGATATTGGGGTAGGTAAAGACTTCTTAAATAAGATTCTCAAAGCACAGGCAATAATGCCTTAAAAAAACAGATGGGACTATATCAGACTAAGAAGTTTCTGCACAGCAAAGGACACAGTAACAAAAGTGAATCAACAACCCTCAGAATGGAAGAATTATTTTTGTAAATTATGCCTCAGGCAAGGTACTGATAACCAGACTACATAGGGAACTCAAGTGGCTTACTTGAAAAAAAAAAAAAAAATGATTAACCCAATTAAAAGATGGGAAAATGAGCTGCACAAAAATCTTCCTAAGGAAGACATATGAACAGCCAAAAAGCATATGAGAATACTCAGTCATAAAAGTGCTTGCACATCTATGTTTGTTGTGGCATTATTCACGATTGCTAAAAACATGGAACCAACCCAAATGTCCTGAACAGATCAATGGATTGAAAAAGTGTGGCACATATACTCTATGGAATACTACTCAACTATAAAAACCAACAAGACCCTGGCATTTGATAGAAAGTGAATGAACATGGAAGATTTACTACTGAGTGAAGCAAGCCAGGCTATGAAAGTGAGACATTGTATGTCTCCATTTAACACATATATCGGCTGTCCATACTCCATGGTGGAAACTGAAAGATTAGAAGACATAGAAACATCAAAAATGGTTATGGACACTGGAAACAATGGGGGAGGAGGGTGAAAGAAGGGGGTGAGTGCAAGGAGAGAAATTAGGGAAATAGAAAACCAAGACATTTATGAGACACAAAAATAGATTGTTATCTGTTGATGATAATGTGTATAGTATCCTCAACTGGACTGGAGTGAAGTGTATTCCTGTCGAGTAAATTCAATTTACAAGCTAAGTGATGAATAGTGACCAAATGTATAAAATAAGTTAAAATAAAAAAGAAAATATATATAATTAACAAATGAAGCTTAGAAATACTTAGAAAAATTTTGGACACATTTAAAGAAGTTTTTGCTTTATTCAAATTTTCCAGTAATATTGTGTGGAATGAGATGGTACTGGACTTATATATGCCCTCAGAAACACATATGTTTTACATTGCTATTCTCAAATTTGTAAAACGGCAAAGAGCATCCACATTTATCCTTACTTTTATGACCAATGGGACATATTATGAGTCAGCTAGCTTCAACAGAAAGCTGTAGAATTAAGGAAGCTGTTTGATTTGACCTGTTCTTAGTATATTTCTGCATAAAACATGTTGACTATCAGAAGAATCAAATGCATTCCAGGTTGTGGTGCAGTGGTAACACAACTGGATCCACATGGGAAAGTCCCAGGGTTCACGCCCCTGGACTTCCCTGATCATGTTAATGTCAATGGTCTGAGCAGGCTGAGACTAGGTGTGGATCATGATATGAAGACCCTGTTGCGTCTTCTCTCTTTCTCTTTCTCTTTCTCTTTCTCTTTCTCTTTCTCTTTCTCTTTCTCTATCTCTCTCTCTCATGGAATAAATAAATAAATGAACTGTTTTAAAAGGAAGAGTCAAATGGAATGATGTGAATTTGGTAGCAATAGGACCTAAATCATTGGTCTCCCAAAGGGAAAGGGATACTTACACATCAGAGGATACCAAGATAACCCATCAAGGCATAGGAAAAAATGTACAATTTCTACTTACATTTACTTTTAGTTGAAAAAATTAAGAAGAAAGCTAAGGTTTGATGGTATTTAACATATACTTGAATGGTGTCATCACTTGTGATGTTCATCAGACAGCTTTATCCTATGAAAGAGTAGGAAAGAACTCTGCAACAGGGCCTTTCATTCCCTTGTTAGTTTTGAGCATTTTGCAGTTAAAGCAAGTTCAATCATTGCATTTATAGATTAAACTACCTAGATTTAGCTAAACCTAACTGTACATGTAATTGGAAAGAATTCCAGCAAATAAATTACAAATTGAGAATACTGCTACTAACGCATGCACAGGCAAACTACAAAAAGAACGGCAGAGCTGACACTTCTATTCCTAGAACAAGCTGTTCATCACTTACAATATGAGATTGAAGACAAGGACAGCCTAATCTAATCTGACAAGAAGTTGGCCAACGAAATTCAAATTATCAAGAAGACTTAAAAAAATGGATTTACAGCCACTGTTGTTAACTTGTTCTACATGAGTTTTATGCTTTAAGAAATACCATTAATCCATCATTGCTAGTAATACATTTTAAAAACGTACTTTACTCTTTACCTTGACCTTTTTTAAAATGTCAGAATTTATGTTATTTGATATATCAGTAAAGAATTATGTGTAAATTAAGTTTCTCAAGGTACATATGTAAGAATATGTGTTCAGAAAGTCTTAGCTAGTAGGAGGGAGTACTCAGTCAAAATATTTATAGAAGAAATTTCAAAATAACCAGCTTAAGGAGGCCAGCAGATGGCATAGCAGTTAAGTCACTAGACCCCTACATGGCTGACTGTGGTTCAAGTCCTAGACCTGGTGGCTTGAAAAAATCACACCACGCATGTGTATGTGCATGCCCAAGATCCTGGGATGAGAATGGAGAAGGGATTACAGCATGAAAATACACTTTGGGGATGATTTTTCCTTTCTCACTGTCTCTACCTCTTTTTCTCTGGCAAACACATGCACCCTAAGGTGAAAACTCCTTAAAAATATAAGCCCAAACAAAGAAATGAAATAGCATGAAACAGATTAATTTTATTCTATGTACATATTGTCAATAGTGAAAGTGTGTTTAATTTCTGCATTTTACCAATGCTATGCTTATTAGATGACCATATATCAGCCAGATTTATATATGGTATATAAATGTTCCATGATACTGAAAACTTGAAGCTATTTGGCTTCTGATAAACACAAACGAACCAACTATCAACAAAGATGTGGAAAATTATTTCTTTAAATCACCAGTTATTATAGCTTAAAGACAAGATACAGGCAAGCAAGATGTATAACATTAAAAATTACAAACATGGCTAAAAGAAGTGAAAGAGGAGAGGTTACTTATGTTCACAACTTTGAGAATACAATATTATTAAAATCAATTCTCACTAAATTTATCTATGTTAAATGCAATCCCCAGCAGTTTTCTTTTTTTAAGGTAGACAAGCGGATTTTAAAATTGATATAGAAATATAAAGGATCTAAAATCACACACACACATATATATATATATATATATATATATATATATATATATATATGTTTTTTTTTTTTTTTTTGGAGAGGTTTTTGCTATAGGGCATGTGCGCTCACCAAAAAGACAGAAAGAGAGACAGAGAGATAGAAAGTGAGAAATCAGCCCACTGGGGGGATGGCCACACTGCAATCCCTTCTCCTCCATTCTCTTCTCAGGATCTTGGGCACACATGCACACGGTCCAGTGTGAGTTTAAGCCACCAGATCCGGGACTCGAACTGCAGTTGAGTACATGAGAGTTCAGTGACATAGCCATTACACCAACTGCAGGTCCCAATAGCCAAAATATTTTTTTTTTTTTTACAAAAAGAATGAAGTTGAAGGACTTAAATTTTCTCCTTTTAAGACTCCCTGTAAGATTACAGTGATCAAGATGGTATGATTATAGCATAAAGCTACACAAGTTAATTAATAATTCAACAAAATAGGTAAAAAATAAACCCACTTATATAAGACCCATTAATTTTTAACAAAGATATGATGATAATTCAAAAGGTAAAAGTGGGTCCAGCAGGTACGCAGTGGTTGAGGCACTGGATTCCTATATGACTGGCTAAGGTTCAAGTCCTGGACCTGGCAGCTTGCTTTCTCCTTTTCGTTCTCTCTCTCTGGTCAGGTAAAAAAAATTAATAAAATAAATAATTTTTAAAAAGTAAAAGTTATTTTTAATAAGTGATGCCAGAACTACATATCCAGATGGGAAAAAGTAAACTAGATATCCATGTAAGTAAAAAAGAATCACTTTTACTTTATGCTACATATAAAAATTTACTCAGAATAGATCAAATATCTAAATGCAAATCTAAAGCTATGAAATTTCTTGAAGAGAAAGTGAAACATTTTTACAAACTTGTGCTAGGAAAATATTTCTCAGAAAGGACCGAACAAAATTATGTCATTAAAAAAATAAAAATGATGAACTGAACTTCATCAAAATGATATATTCTTCTCCTAAGAGAATCACCATTCTGACAACAAATATGTAGAACAGGGAACGGGGAAAAATATATGGCATACATCACACAACGAATGATTTATATCCAAATTGTACAAAGAAATCTTATAATTCAATAATTAGGCAAACAGCTAACCAAAAACCAGTGAAAAAGAATATGCATTTCACAAAACATATTCAAAAGACCACTAGCACAAGAAACATACTTTATATCGTTTGTTGTTATAGAAATGCAAAGTAGAGCACAACAAGCTCCTGCACACTTAATCAGAATGACTAAAAGGGAGAAGAATGGCATTGCCAAGTGCTGACAAGGATGTGGAACAACTGTATGAACGCTCATACATGGCCAGTGGGGAAGCAAAAGGGTGTAACCATTCTAGAAGCTAATTTGTCTTTTTATAAAGTTAAGCATACTTTTACCATGTGGTTCAGCAATCCCACTCTTAGATATTTACCTTAGAGAAACGAAAAATACTGGGCACACAAAGACTTGCATACAAAGTTGAAGGCAGCTTTGGAGATGGGAAGTAACTGAAATGCTCATCAACAGGTGAATAGATAAATAACAGGATATATCTAAAATGGACTACTATTTAGTAACACAAAGGAACTATTTACTGATACGTCCAAAAACATGGATAAATATTTTAAAAATATGGTGAGTGAAAGAAGCCAGACACAAAAATATACCAAGAAAAAAACTGTACATCTTCATGTATATGATTTCTTTTTTTCTTTTTCTTTTTTTTTTTTTTTTTTTTAACCAGAGGGCATGGTGCTCACCAGAGAGAGAGAGGGGAAAAGTACCCCTCCAAAGGGTGTGGTCATGCCACAATTTCTTCTCCTATATTTCTCAGTGCTGTCAGGAGTTTGTACATGCCCAAACATGGGCCTGAGATGTTTTTTAAGCTCCCAGGGCCAGGATTCAAGCCATAGTCAATCATATGGGATTCAGTTTCTTAAGCACTAGGCTACAGGGCCAGCCTGTATATGAAATTCTAAGACAGGTAAAACTAATCTTTTCTAGCAGATAGCAAGTCAGTACTTACTAGCAGTACTGGGATTAAGGAGATTATTGACTGCAAAGGGCTTCAGAGAACTTTATAGATTAGGAAAATGCTCTATATCTTGAGACATTCTGATTATAACAACTCACCAAAACATAAAGTCAATTAAAAAATAACATTATTTGTTTATAGAAATTACAGATTTAGTATATTTACTTGATAGTTTTCTCATTTATTATCTACTTCTGTCAGTGGACTGCAAATCCATGAGGAGAAGGACCATATCCATTTTCTTAATATATATCCAAGGCATATTATAATTTGCCTGCTCAAGGAAGGCACTTGATAAACACTTCTAGGATAAATATATGAATGAATAAATTAATAAGGGCACAAATGAATAAATAAGTTGTCCTTTGCATCACATTTCTTCCCCCACAAGTTTCCTTAAACTAAATTATAATCAACATGTCTATTAATTTTTTCCTTATTTCTTGAGTTCAAACCAGTATAAAATAAACAAAATCCAGATGTCATCTGGGAATTATCAGAAAAATTTCCCTTGAAAACAATTCACGAGCAAATTAACACATAGATCAAACCCATTCACAGATCTTCTATAAACTTAGATACCTACCTCAATTAGGGGAGATACCTACTTCCATAGGGCCTTCTGAATCAGAAACTGTCTAATCATCTCATTACTGTTGAGTAAGGGACAACCTGAATTCCAACTCCTGAAGTCCAAGTTGTTTAGAAATCAAATATGCAGTGAGCCTAATTCACACATGACTGTTCGTGTGAATGATATTTTTTGGTGGAGACCAAGCACCAGAGGCTGTGATTCATGGCAGGAATAAGATGTGGTTGCATAATAGGAATAAAAAAGCAATCCATAAACTAACCTACAGTGGAAGCAGGATTGAAGAGTCAGATGTGTTTAGTATCCCATCCTGCCCTCAATATCACTGGAGAAGTGATGATGACAAAGGGGCTTGCATTGAATATGGTGCATTGATACAATGTCATATGATCTCAAAGGTTGAGGCTTCTTCAGTTGATCCCTGAGTTACATTAAACATGGAGTAGTAAAGGAGGAACTTGCTCCTGAGAACAATATCAACAAAATAGAAGGACAAGAAATGAAAACTGTGGCCAAGCTAAAGTAGCAAACACTGTGCTCAGCAGGCTAGGACCACATGGGAGGTCAGGACTCCATTCCCAGCCCAATCTAAAGGCCAGACAAGAGAATGTATGTCTAATCCCAGCAACTCATGAGGCTAAAACAAGAGGATTACAACAATGAGACCCTGGGGTGGGGGGGAGGAAAAGGAAAAGAAAAGAAGTGGGAATTATGACTCAGAGCAATGAACATAGGTAGAAACAGGGAAGTCGGGAATTCTGCCCAAATCTTCACATTTAGGTTGTAGAAGGATGACCTGTGTTTAAACCCAAAGACTCACAGGGTATAGAGGATTAAATGATACAGGGATATTTTCTATTGAGCCTGAGTTGGCTCAGGAAATGAGGTTAAAGAAAGAATCAACGAACCTAGCTGTGCAGAGTTGGAAACTATTGGGTTGCCAGAAAAGTCATGACATATTTTTGCATAAAGTATTTGCAACAAACCAATAGTTAAATAGGGATAGGCTGATAGAGGAAACACACAACAGTAATATTTACCCTGTCAGGGAAAGAGGGGCTTCTGTGAGTTAGCAGTAAAACTAGCTGGGGAGAGTGGGTGGAAAAGAAATAAAAGTAGGTTGCAATGCTCCAAAGCACACAGGATACTAAATACAACCTCAAGATTTCAACACAGAGAAGTTTGATATAAGCCATGCTTTTCCTCTCTTTCCCCTCTTCAAAATTCTTTCCATCAAACATTTCAATTATGTCTGAAATGGCTCTAGAAGAGAGAGTTTCAGGTATGTTATTACACTGTAAGGAAGTCAGTTTGTATAATCTAAAGGGGGGATGGCTTTCTTGACTGTATTACTATGGTAGTTCTATTAAAAGTGATTATCTTTCAGTAATAGGTAGAGTGGCTTAAATTGCCCTAATTCAAGCTCTTATTAGATTTTGTTGCTTTCAGAAAACTGACCAACGCTTTGGTCGATTGAAATCACCTCCTTTACAATAAGCTGACCTCATTCCACTAAGCATGTAAACTGAACTTTCTGTCAAAGCATCAGCCATCTAGTTGAAGATTTGCTATTTTTAAAAGTGAAAAAATTCACTGGAGTATATCAATAAGAATGCATGACCAGGTCAGGATTTTTTAAAAATACATGACTCCAATAGAAGACTTAGAAAAATGTTATTCATGTGAGAACCAAGGGGAATGGATATTAGAACATCAACACAAGTATTTTATAGTGAAGCACAAATTGACTACGAAATTGGTACAATTTTAGGAAAAAAAAAGAAAAAGAAGAAAAGGAGGTCCTCTTGACTTCAAAAGCTGTATTAAAGACAAAATGCAAACTACCAGATCATGTCTTGTATATGGAACTTACATATTTACAAGCATATGTATCTGATGTGTGATATTTTTCTTCTACATAAATATAACTATGTATGCAAATACTTGGTAATTGTCTTATTGCTTGACTATATAGTCTATATTATACAACAATGTCATTAGTTGTTTTTGAGAGCTAGTTCGTTTCGGTCTGGTTTATTTGGTTTGGCTTGGGTTGAGTTGGATTGAATTTAGAAAGGTACGCTCTGAAAACATGTTTTTTTCTACACAAGTCAACTCTCACCAGATGCTAAATTTCATAAGACTTGAGGCAATGTCTAAGACTTCTACAAATGCCTTTAGCACCATTAATATTATCTTGCACATAAGATCTCACTGCAGTCCTGAAGATGTTCCAATTATCCTGAATGTAACTGGGCGACTATGGCTTTTTTGTGTTACTACTTATAGGTTAATAGTTTGATATAATTCAAGTACCTTCTGTAGACAGTGAGGTACAGAATTCATCTTATCTGCCCTATGCCTCGAAATGGAAGTGTAATAACAATTTGTTGTACTTACACTATTTTGCCATTTCCAGTAAAAATAATAGAAAGTACCTGGCCTCTGCAGACCTGGGTTCAAATCCTAATTCCACCACCAGTTTTGTGCCCTTGGACAAGATATAGAACTTCTCTGGGACCCACATTCCTCCTCTGTAAAATGAGAATGATATTACCTACTTCCTAGTAATAATCATTGGCGTGAATTATTTTTTCTTTTTTTGTTTTTGGAGAAGTTTTTGCTATAGGGTACGTGCACTCGCCAAAAAGACAGAGAGAGGCAGAAAGTGAGAAATCACCCCCCAGGGGGGATAGCCATGCCGCAATCCCTTCTCCATTCTCTTCTTGGATCTTGGGCACACATGCACATGCACCCAGAGTGAGTTTAAGTCACCGGGTCCGGGACTCGAGCCATGGTTGATTACATGGGAGTCCAGCGACATAGCCATTACACCAACGCTGGTCCCTCATTGGTGTGTATTAATAAACTGACATAGACAAAGCACCTAACATAGGTTTTTTTAAATATTAGGTCACCGAGAAAGTCATAACGTATTTCTCCGTGTCTTTCCCAACAATCTAATAGCAGGTTCTCCTAAAAGTTGAGAATCTTCTTCCCACATTTAAGGCCAGTCTTTTGTGATTTCATTCCAACTAGCTGAAGACTTCACTTTTGTTTCTGGGGTTTTCATTTCCTACCTATAGGAGGAAGTAGAGGTAAATTTTAATGACTAGCTTCACATCTTTCTAGAATGGAATTTTAGCAGGACTCAGCATAGACTTTGATATGCATGTCCCCTCTGAAACTCACTGGTACTATGAATAGGAAAGCTTCTTGATTGCTTAGGGCTTCCTTTATACAACTGGCTAAGTCATTCCCATTTTCAACTTTGGTCTTCAGGCTGATAGCTCTTCTCAAGTCTCAAACCCTTGAGCTTCCACCATGTCCTCTCACCATAAGCTTGCTTGTTGCATGAATCTCAGCTCGCTCCCCATTGCGGAACTTCACATGCTACTCTGAAGTCCTTCTCGGGGGCTAATACAGGCCACAGCACACAGAGCATAATGGCCAGATGGTAGCTTCTTATTTCTTAGTATTGCATCAGAATATCAGAAGGAAATTACTTACATATTGGAGGCTTAATTAATCTTCAAAGTAAGTTATTTACAAGTCACATGAGCCCACAGTAAAATTGTAGTAAATAAAAATGAAGACAAAAAGTACCCATAGTTCTTTTCACATTAGTACTGCAACCATGGATATTTTGGTCTGACTTCATTTTTTTCTTTACTAGAGAATATTTTTCTCTTTTAAAAAACATAATTATAGGAATGTGAAGGTGGCATAATGGTTAAGGCTCTGGACTTCCACATGGCCAACCACGGTTTAAGGCCCAGACCCCAAAGCTTGAAACACATCAGGTTCATGTACGTGCATGCCCAAATTCCTGAGAGAATAGATACAGCATAGCCATCTCCCTTATGAAGAAGTTCTCACTTTCCCTTTTCTGTCTCTGTCTCTCTCTCTCTGGCAAGTGCATGAGCCCTAAGGCAAAAAAAAAAAAATCTTTTAAAAAAATGAAACAAAAACACTACTATAGTCACACTGCACATGGTATTTTATATTCTGCTTTCCATTCAACATTGTATCATAGTAATTTCTTAAGTGACTAACAATCATAATTTAATGATCAAATTGCTGCCCTGGTAAGCAGTTGCAATACTATTTATTCTTTTTATTTATTTTTTTTTGTCTAGAGATTTAGGTTGCTTCCAAGTTTTAAATATTACAAATTAAACTGATGACCATTTAATGCATGTAATTTATTATCTGAATATTTGATCACTTATTTTTGAGGATTCCCAGAAGTGAAATCACTGGGTCAGAATGGGCACATTTTTATGGCTTATGATGTATTTGCCAAACCACTCTCCAAAAGGGATATAAAAATTTATGCCAGCAGACAAATTCTGCCTGTAGCTCAGCTTTAAGATGGATCAAGCTCCACACAGAAACTGGTATTAAAAGACTTTTTAAGTACGTTTTGCCACTCTCACTGTCTTCTACTTGGAAGGAAGTCCGATGTATATTTTGTCCAGTTTTGTCAACTGTATTCTGAGTTTTTATTATAAATACATTTAATCATCTCTCTCTTTTTTTTTTTTTTTTTTGGAGAGGTTTATGCTGTAGGGCACGTGCGCTGACCAGAAAGATAGAGAGAGACAGAGAGACAGAAAGTAAGAAATCACCTCCCAGGGAGGATGGCCACGCCGCAATCCTTTCTCCTCCATTCTCCTTTCAGGGTCTTGGGCACGCACACACACGCGCCCGGCGTGAGTTTAAGCCACTGGATCTGGGACTTGAACTGCAGTCGATTACGTGGAATTCCAGTGACATAGCCATTATGCTAACTGCTGGTCCCAATACATTTAATCATATTGAAATACTTCCTAGAATAAGGTGACATACAAATAAATACACAATGCATTTGTCAACCATGCACAAGAAAGGTTTCTGAAATTGTTTTAAGGGTTTTTTTTTATTTTGCAATTATGGTCTTCTGACTATATGCATTATACATTAAATGCTCCATGATGCATTTTTTTTTCTATAACTCCATTTTCTCATAAAGATGATGCCCTGCTCACACTGCACATCAGTGCAATGATTTTGAAAAACATACAAAACTAAGTTATCAGGAAGATACTACTACTATATTTAGGCCCATAATCTTGCTCCTGGGGCCAGACTGTGGCACAGTGATAAAAGGAGAGGACAGACACATATGGAAAGCTGACATACTAGAAAAGTTCTAGTTTTGCTTCCAGAGACCTCCCTGAGTACATTGGGTACCCACATGCCCATGATCTGGGGCTTGCTGAAGGAAGCTAGGGTTGGATTAGGGTGTTAGGACCCTGTTGAGATTGCTCTCTCTCTCTCTCTCTCTCGCTTACTCATGAGAAGAATAAATAAATTTAAAAGAAAATTTGCTCCTAAAATTAGTTCTATAGGCATAGCAGTAACACAACAGTCAACAAGGCTAATGTCTATGGGAAGGTTCTGGATCTGTGTCCAGAGACTCTCGTACACACTGGTCATGACCCTCAGGGCTGGCTGAGGCTGGAGATGAATCACAGCATGAGGATCCTGAAGGGGTACTGTCTGTCTGTCTGTTTCTATCTCTATCACGTAGAAGAGTAAATAACCTTATAATAAAATCAGTCCCAGACAAAAAATGCTTACCAGAGCTAAATGATCAAAAATAACTTAGAGGGGCCGACAGGTGGCATGGTGGTTAAAGGCGCTGGACTCCCACATGGCCGACCACGGTTCAAGTCTCGGACCTGGTGGCTTGCTTTCTCACTTCCTCTCTCTCTCTGTCTCTCTCTGATCAAACTGGAAAATAATAATGATAATAATAATAAATAAAGTTAAAATAAAATAATTCTTTAAAAAAAAACTTAGAAATTTAATAGTAGAAAAATGGTTATGTGATTTGTAGGGCATCAGTTGAATAATAATACATGTGGACATTACTGATATTTTCCTGCCTAGTATCTCTACCTCTTTTTCTGGTAACAATTCTACCATTGGCCTTTACCACATCCTCAATTTATGAAGCAAGTCTTTCTAGATGCTATAAAGACATCCTATAGTCCATAGCACTATTTTCAACCAAAGATAATCGTAAATGTATGACTAGAGAGACTTCAGCAAATGCAGTTGACAAGGGGAAAAAGGTAAAGATTGAACCTATAACAAAGTAGCCTTCCATCCTTTTTGTGTCCTGATTCAATGGCAGTTCAGATCAATAAAGAGCATTTGAGTTAAATGAAAACTGACTTAGAGCATATGTTTAAAAAATTACTTTTATAGAGACTCATACCCTGTTTATTGTTGAAAAATATAGCCTTAGTTTCTGAAATACTATCTAGATAAATTCAATATTTATTCAATATTCATAACATAACGTTTTAAAAGCAAGTTAGGAGCCAGTAGGTGGCATAGCAGGTAAGGAAGGCACTGGATCCCACATGGCCAACACCACACTTTGAATCCCAGACCCAGCAGCTTGAAAAACACAACAGGTGCATGTGCATGTGCGAGCAAAATCTTGAGTGAAGGATGGAGGAGAAGGGACTGTGGCATGGCCATCATCTGTGGGGAATGATTTCTCATTTTCCCTCTCTCTCTCTCTCTCTATCTCTCTCTGGTGAGTGCATGCATCATGGGAAAAATCATAAAAAAAAATAAAGCAAGTTAAGGCAGCATACATTTTCATTCACTGACATGGTAATTATCACAATGAAAAAATAAACAGTAATATTCCATGATTATGAAAAATTGAAAAATATATTCTCAAATACCTACATTAAACAGGCTATATTCTCAATTATTGATAATTTGATTCAAAACTTTTTTTACTCAGATTTTAAGGGCTTCATTCAGCACCATCTCTTTACTTACTTTTTCAGCCAGCATTTATTTAAGCCCTCTCATGTGCAGGTATTTCTCTAGGCTGTCATATCTGTCTCTGTTTCCTAATGTGTATTTTTAGGGAAGGAAATTGCATTTTATGTTGTCTAATTAAAAATATTGTTGGGAAGGTAATCCTGCAACAAGAAAATCATACAGACCACCAGAAATCTAAAGATAATAGCTTAGATATTTTTATAAATTCTATATACTATCATAAATCTATGTGAATTGCATATATTACTAATGTCTGTATCAGCTGTTAAAATTTAATTTTTATACATGTTATTCAAAGACAAAGGGGAAAACAAAGCAAAAAAAATAAATAAATAAACTAAATATTCAGCAAGCACTATAGCCTAGGACTACATAAACCAGGGGAAAAAACTTTCAAAGAAATGGAATACAGCTATCATATGAAAGCAAACATCGGATTTTACTTGAAATTAGATACAATAGCGCAAATCGCTAACCTAAAGACAATCATTCTTTTGAAAATGTTTGCTGAAAGACAACAATGACCATGCAGAACCCATCTAAGGATTTCTTTCCTTCTACTATATAAGGGATCTTCAAAATGTTCTTGAAAAATGGATATCCTGAAAAAAAGGAAAATCTATTCATAAATTTCAAAACTTTTGGAACAAAACAAACTTTGACTTTAATTCTATTTTTATACAAATGATTTGAATTCTCCTCATATAAAGGATACCTGTGGAAATCATTGCCTTTCATCCTTAGGTCTTAAAATATGTGGTAGTTGAGGCATTGGACTCCCACATGGCTCACTGCAGTTCAAGTCCTGGACCTCCTTTCTCACTTTCCCTCTTTCTCTTTGGTCAAATTAAATAATAATAATAGTAATTAATAAAATAAAATAGTTCTTAACTTTTTTTAAATGTGTTTATCTCAAAACCCTCAGAACTATTAATTAAATATTATTCTTTAAAAAAAATGGTTTGCTTGATAGTTTTACAGGAACCATAAATAATTCATTAGAAAACAATAAGATCCTTGGACCTATAATACAATGTTATATGCAAGTGCAGTCCCTGCCAGCCCTCCAGCAGCCCTGAGCTGTGCTTGCTAATGTAATCTCCCAGTTTACCCTTCAAAGCTGCTCCTATCTTGGCAACGTCTCTCCCAGCAGCTGTGAGCTTTGTTCTTAGTGTTTGCAGCCTCTCCCATCTTCCTCATGGACAGTGACTCTTTGACAAAGTGCTTAGAAACTTCGGCAAAAATATTTGTATACATGCTTAGGAGAAGGGGTCAACACATTTCTAGAAGCACGACAGATGATTACCTTTGTATGTGAGTGTGTGGCAATTAATCAGTGATAGAGATGAACAAGAAAGCGCTGGAACAGACAGTAGCTTGTGGTTTAGTCCAGTTCACTCTAGCAAAAAGGAAAGGAGAGACAAGAAACTACTTTATGTGATTAGAGGAAAGAAAAATCCATACTTTCCATAGGGGAATTTCTCATGTGTTTTCTTAATGAACACAGAGAGAAGTTGAGAGAGACTTTAAAGCTGTTAAAACTGCCAACATAGTCTCTTTGGGGATGGGAGAGTACGAATTTCCTAATTTCATCAGAACCATTAATGACTTCAGTTCCTTCCTTTTTCAACAGAGGAAGTGGAAGGATTCTTTACTACTCTACAGTTCTAAAAAACAGACGGTAGGAGAAATGATTCATAATCATGCTGTGGAAGAAAAAAACAATTTTCTTCTCCAATGATTCTCATTGTTGAAATTCTAAAAGCTCCTTAAGGGCTAGATAATTTATTGTAATGGGATACACTTGTGAGTTATCAGTTCATGATAACTGCAAGGTTATCTTTTCTTCCAGGAGGTTTATTTCTCTAAAGACTGCACTAGCCCTCAATAAAGATTGTTTCTATTTCCATGTTACACTTAAGATGGAACTAAGGAAGCACCATGAGAGGCACATCCCCTCTTGTGCCATACTTTTCCCCTAATTTTTAAAAAAGGATTTGTTACCTCACCCAAATAACTAAGATCAAGAGAGGAGGTAACACGTCAGGTAAACAGACCAGGACCAGGAGCTAATTCATGAAAACACAGTGAGGTAAATTGTTCCATGCCTGAGTAATCTGAAGTTCAGTAAAAGGAGGAGGAAGGGACAAGCAGGAGAGAAAGTTCGAGATTCTTGAAACCAAAAAGAAGAGTGAGTTTCGGCCATGGACTCAGAATGTCTGACTGGCTATGAGCACTTTGTAGAGCAGCAGAGAGCGAGTGAGAGAGCAGTCAATGCACTAATGGAGCCAGATGGAAAATCATGTAAACAGCCAAATTACATTGAAGAAGCACAGGCAATTAAAAAAATAAATAGTTAGGTCTAATTTATTTGAAGAAATTAAGTCCAATGATGTATCTGTTTAATTCTGACTATTTTTTACTATACCTATTTATACACATTATAAAGATAAAGACTTGACAAGAAGACAAACTAATGAGCTAAAATATATTGAATATGGACAGTCCATCAGAAAGCTTTTTTAAAAACGAATTATTCATTTTACCTTATTTATTATTATTGCTGTTAATGCTTTTTTTTAATATGTGTCTTTTCTATGTATCTAATCTTTTGTTCTTTTTTACTTTATTAATTCATGATAGAGCACATGCATGTTTATGTGAGAGGGAGAGAGAATGAGAGAGACGCACCCTCTCCAGGGTCTGGTTATGCCACTGTCCTCCTCCAGTCCTCCTGCCCTTCAGGTTCTGGGCACTCATTTGTGTGCCTGATGTGTTTCAGGATGACCTGGCCTGAGATTTGAACCATAGTTGCCATATGGGATCTGGTTTCTCCTGAGCAGTGCATCACTTCGGTGCCACAGAGCCAGCCCCCACAGCAGGATTTTTTTTCAGAGAGAGATATTTGTTATAGGGTGCATGCACTTGCCAGAGACACAGAGAGACAGGAAGAGAAAAAATGGAAAGACTCCACCCCCCTGGGGGGGGGGTAGCCACATCCCTTCTCCTCCATTCTCCTCTTGGGATTTTGGGCATGCACATGTACGTGCTCAGTGTGAATTTCAAGCTGTTAGGTCCTGGACTTTAACCACAGTTGGCCATGTGGGAGTCCAGTGCCTTAACCACTACATCACTTGCTGGTTCCCAGAAAACCTCTTTTACATAGCAATATACTTAGCTTGCTAGAATCCTATTTAATAAGAAAAGTCAAATTATTTATCTTACAGGTTTAGATTCATTGAAGCACCATTAATTATCTACAATAAAATATGCATAATGAAATTTTTATACTTTAATAGAAGTCAGTATAAATAGAAATTTGTATTTCTTATATAATGATAACTGCAAAGCTGTGAGTTTTTAGCTTATTTAGTTTTTGTGATTGATACTTAATAAATACCTAGCTGAATATTTAATAAAATTTAAAACTACAGCCTTCACAGTTATTCAAAAATAAAACTAATGAGTAAAGGAAGAAGTCTTAATAAAATTTTAAAAAACTTGAAATAGTGCTTGAATTAAATGTAAAGAAAAATGTAACTAAAATGTTGAGACGCAGTAATGGTAATGCGAAGGTTGGAGTATCTGAGGACTAACCCCTAAAAACCTGTCTTAGGCACTGCAAGGATGGTCTGAGAGGCTGAGTTGAAATGTATGCTGTCAGCTACAGCCTCCAGCCTTCCAGTAGGCCATGCCAGCCTATACAGCAGACACCTTATAAGGTGGTGTAAATCCCTTCTTAATTTTAAGGTATGGGGCAACACTTAATTTAATTTTAAATAAATAAATAAATAAATAAAAGCAGTATGGTCTGGAACAAATTTACATTTGGAATAACAGTATAACCAAAATACAGTGCTATCTCACTGACTTGTTTCCTCTGGATCTAAGTTTACAAGTCAACTAGCAATCTCCCAGTATTTTCTAGTTGTCTTTTTTTCCTGAAAAAATACATAAAGAAAAATAAAGATGAGATGGAGCCATGAAGCTCTAGGGTAGAGTAGACTCCTTCTGTTGATCAGACTTCAGAACAGTGAAAAAAAAAAAAAAGCCTTAACTCTTAGAAAGGTAGTTTATTACATGATACTAAAGATTTGATAGACCAGATGGTAAAGCCATATTTGTTGTTCAGTGTAGAAGGTTGAATAGTTTAAAAAATAAAATGTCTAAATGGCACTAGATAAATTTATGATATTAAAATAGAATATTTTGAACTAAATCTTTGTCCTATTAAAGGCAGCCTCAAGCTGGTAGGGAGGCTCCTTTTTTGTTGATCTCAGACCTCAGAACAAGGAAAACAACTGAACAGATTGGAGATGACCCACATTCTCCATACTTATTAAAAACTAATGTCTAAATGATGAAAATATATGCCCTAAAACATGAGATCTAAGCCCTGTGTGGTAGGGATCAAAGAGGCAAAAATAATAAATAAATAAAAATAAAGGGAGTAGGGTGGGTAAAAGTTTTTTGAAATCTTAATCTATTCAAGATTGGAGCTGGCACTGAGACATTTGTAGAATATTCAGATGTTACTTGCAGAAAATGTTGTGTTTTATAATTCTTACCCAAAAACCCTAAGTGAAACATGACTTAGAAAAAGAGAGTGGTCTAAACCATGCTTATTTCAAAACGCTATATGAAACATGGATCTGTTCAACCAGCAAATTGTTATCAACTGCTAATTGCATGGCAGTTAGGCTATCCTTGTCTCTTCCTTTTCCCTTTCCCTTATCTTATCACAACTAACATAAAAATATGACAGCTATAGCCCATCTTGGATGTATTCCTCTCATTTACTTTCTAAAATGTATTCCCCACTCCGGCTAGTGTTAGTAGCTCTCATTTTTTCAATATTCTCTAGCTAAATCTTCTTCTAACTGGGCCAATAAACCAATGTTTTAAATATGATATATTTCTTTTTTTTTTTTTTTTTTTTTTTTGGAGAGGTTTTTGCTATAGGGCGCGTGTGCTCACCAGAGAGAGACGGAGAGATAGAAAGCAAGAAATCACCCCCTCATGGGGGATAGCCATACCGTAATCCTTTCTCCTCCATTCTCCTCTCGGGATCTTGGGCACACATGCACACACGCCTGGCATGAGTTTAAGCCACCGGGTCTGGGACTCGAACCGCGGTTGACTACGTGGGAGTCCAGCAACATAGTCATTACGCTAACTGCTGGTCCCAAATATGATATATCTCTAAAGCAGCTATAGGAATTAGGACTAAATAATACTAACTACAGAAAATGTAAGAGTAGTAATTAGGATCATATTACCTTTCTCTGTACTTGGTTACACTAAAAACCCCTTAGACAGTTTATTTTTTTATCTCAATACAATATCAAATAACAATTTATTTATATTGTATATTTCAACGTTTGAATTAATTACGTCCTAGTCTTTGAAAATCTTTTGGAACTCTTTGGTTGATTTCCTCCTTTGACTGGGTTTCCAAGTATTTTTTTTTCCTTTAAGAATGATTTATTTATTTATTCCATTTGTTACTATTATTTTTTTAATTTGACCAGAGACTGACAGAGCGAAAGAGGAAGGGAAAGCGAGAAATCAAGCTGGCATGTCCCGGTCTCAAACCACAGTTGGCCGTGTGGGAATCCAGCGCCTTTAACCACCACTCCACCTGCCAACCTCAGGTTTCCAAATTTTTTCACTAACTCTACTGTCTAGCTGGCTATCTTGCATTTCTACTGCACCTCAGATTCAAAAGATGATGAGAGGGGACCAGCAGTTAGCGTAATGGCTATGTCGCTGGACTCCCATGTAGTCGACCGCGGTTCGAGTCCCGGACCCGGTGGCTTAAACTCACGCCGGGCGCGTGTGCGTGCGTGCCCAAGATCCCGAGAGGAGAATGGAGGAGAAGGGATTGCGGCGTGGCCATCCCCCCTGGGGGGTGATTTCCTGCTTTCTATCTCTCTGTCTCTCTCTGTCTGTCTGGCGAGCGCACGCGCCCTATAGCAAAAACCTCTCCAAAAAAAAAAAGAAAAAAAAAAAAAAAAAAAAAAGATGATGAGAGTGAAAAAAACAAAACAAAACAAAACACTTATGTCTGACAGTCAGTGTTGGTCACTTTACATACATTTGGTCCTTTAATCCTCTCTAAAATTCTACAAAGAAAATATCACTATCTCTATTTTAAAGACAAAAAAGAAGCTCTGTGAGATCAAAGAGCTTGTCCAAGTTTCACATAGCTAGTAAGTCATTAAGCAGAGAAGCAAGACTAAAACCTGTGCCCATCTACGTGCTTCCCAACGAGAGGCATTTATCTCTAAAACTAAGTACTTCTGATTTTTCTAAAATCCTTCCTCCTATACTTCCTAGATTAATTAATGCTACTATTCATTGTATTTTCCAAACTAAAAATTGTAATTTGCCACTCTTTTTGTTCCTTTATGCATACCCCTTCCTCTCTCCCCTACTGTTCACCAGAACTGGTCAAGCACACCATCTGCAAACATGTCTCACATCCCGCCCGCCTCTGTCTCCATTACGAGGACCATAGTTGAGGCTCTCGTATTGCCTCTTAACTACTAGTAGGTATTCCTGTCCTTATTGTTTTCAGAAAAGGGTCCATTCGCCTTTTTGTTACCAAAGTGATCTTCAGTACGTGCTTCTAGTCATTTCTTCCACGGCGTAGGAGATACGTCAGGGACATACCAGTGTGACCCCAGCCTCATTGCTGTCTTCATCTCCTGACCCATAGGATTTTTCATCATTCACACTCACTATGGTCATGATGTTGCCTTTAACTAGAATCTTCTTCCCTGCATGCTCCCAGCATTTTTTTACAAGCACCGTCTTCCTTTTGTAGCTTTTCTCAGTCATCCACCTCACCCTAAGCAGGATTTAGTCCTTAGAATTTGGGAGTCTCTAACACTTAATGCATATTTCTTTCACAGCATCTGACCAATAGTGCTGTAATTCCTTGCTACAAGCATTTATTTACTTAAGATTATGTACTACAAGATTGACTCTATAGCACAGCAATGAAGTGCTTTGTATAGAAAGCCAGATCCCACATGGTTGATTGAGGTTTGAATCCCAGTCTCTGTGGCTTGAGAAACATGCCAGGCACATATGCCCCCAAATCCTGACAGAATAAAGAAATGGAGAAGGGACTGTGGCATGACCAGGCACCATTAGAGGGTTCTCTTTCATGTGCATATGTGCCACTGACAATGTATTATAGGGACTGAGCACATTGTATGATATATTGTAGGTGCTTGAATTTATTACATTTTCAGTCAGAAGTTTCATTTGCCATTAAAACAACAAAAATATCTCCATAATTAATTGACAAAGAATATAATAAAGAGAACACGTAACACTGAAAAGTGAAACAGCAAAGTCATTAAAGTGTTACTTAAATAAGAAAGGCTAAATGATTCTCAAATATAAAATTTTTAAAATACAATTCCTCAGATACCTGTTCAAAAATACTCCTACTCTATGAAGAAACAAAGAATATAGAGTTCTGATATTATATTGGGATAGGGCACTAGATATGTTGGGAAATTCTGTCCATAATTATACCTTTAAAATTTAAAACAATTTTTTCCAGAATGACCCTTTGTAATCACGTTATTTATTTCTTCTTTCTTTGTTTCTTTTTTTTTTTTTTTTTTGAGAGATTCTTGCTATAGAGTCTGTGCGCTCACTGGAGAGACAGAGACAGAAAGTGAGAAATCATCCCCCAGGAGAGATGGCCACACCACAATCTCTTTTCCTTCATTCTCCTCTTGGGATCTTGGGCACACACATGTACGCAATCGGCATGAGTTTTAAGCTGCCAGGTCTGGGACTTGAACCACGGTCAACGACATGAGAGTCCAGCAACATAACCACTACGCCATCTGCTGGTCCCTGTAATGTGCATGTTAATGAGTCTAACTTATAAACTTTTGTAATTAAGCAAATCCTACAGTAGCTATCAGTAGCAATTTTGTTTTATATCGAACATTAAACATTTTTCCAAAAGTCAACATATAATAAAAATACATTAAGCACTCCATAAATATTAAACAAATAAGGGGATTAGAAAACCTCTGTATAAAGAGTGAATTTAACTCAAAAGCAAAAGAAAAAATTAATCCTTAAAATGTCTTTAAATTGTTTAAAATTAAAACTAGTAAGATACTTAAGGCATACAGCTGTTTCACTATTAAGAAAAAAAAAATGGGACCAGCGGTTGGCTTAATGGCTATGTTGCTGGACTCTCACGTAGTCGACAGTGGTTCAAGTCCCGGACCCGGTGGCTTAAACTCATGCCAGGCGCATGTGCGTGCGTGCCCAAGATCCTGAGAGGAGAATGGAGCAGAAGGGACTGCAGTGTGGCCATCCCCTCTGGGGGGTGATTTCTCGCTTTCTATCTCTCTGTCTCTCTGACTATCTGGTAAGCGCACATGCCCTATAGCAAAAACCTCTTTAAAAAAAAAAAAAACAGTGAATTTAACTCAAAAGCAAAAGAAAAATTTAATCATTAAAATGTCTTTAAATTGTTTAAAATTAAAAATAGTAAGATACTGACAGCATACAGCTGCTTCCCTATTAAAAATAAAAATGGGACCAGCAGTTGGCTTAATGGCTACGTTGCTGGACTCCCACATAGTTGACCGCGGTTCGAGTCCGGGACCAGGTGGCTTAAACTCATGCCGGGCGCATGTACGTGCATGCCCAAGATCCCGAGAGGAGAATGGAGGAGAAGGGATTGATGTGTGGCCATCCCCTCTGGGGGGTGATTTCCTGCTTTCTATCACTCTGTCTCTCTCTGTCTTTCCGGCAAGCGCACATACTCTATAGCAAAAAACCTTTCCGAAAGAAAGAAAGGGAGGAAGGAAGGAAGGAAGGAAGGAAGGAAGGAAGGAAGGAAGGAAGGAAGGAAGGGAGAAAAAAGCTGTCACAGAATTTATTGGTCTTAAGCATTTTAAAGACATTACTTAATAGGAACACTTAAACACTCTTATTCAATTACAGTAATTGTTTTCTATACATTAGTTTAAGAAAGAATGCCTCTCTAGGATTTTTTTTTTTTAGCCTTGAAGTATTTTGCAGTTATCAGAACTTTCTATTAGCCCTTCCTTCTGGTTCCCCTGGCCAAATTAAATTCATATCAGGAGAAACATCCTCTCCTCTCAGTAGTTCTCCGAAGCTCTCGCTACCTGCACATGTCGAGGTAGAATGAACTTAGAATGAACTGCTTCCTAGGCTGTAGTTCCATTGCGCTAGACAGATACCATAACTGTATTTGTCCCTTTTTGCTATGGCTTTCTATTTATGTACCCTCTCTCTCCTGCTAGACCAACAGCTCCATTCAGGCAAGGACTAGTCCTACTTTAGGCAACAGGAATATAACAGAGTAAACCTTGAAAGTTGTCATGGCAGAAAAGCAGCAAATTGGCAGAACACAAGGGATTCCAGTCATTCTCATTTACTCAGGGGAAATCTAAGGCAATAACTTCACCTGTCACTGTAGATTATAACCGTTAAAATAGAGGCATTACAATAATAGAGGCACTCAATAAGTATTTGTTGGAAATCACTGAATACCCTACTACTAAACTTCTATGTTCTCAAATGTAGGGGGTAGAGGGATATTTTGGAATAATTGAGGGAAAAATGTGTTACCAGTATGTGTGCTTAGGAGACACAGAACACTGGGGCCAGGAGGTAGGGTGGGGGTTAAAGTTTTGGACTCCCACATGACTGACTGCGATTTGAGACCTGGACTTGAAGGTCTGAAAATCACACCAGGTGTGTGTGTGCACCCAAAATCCCAGGAGAAGAATAGAGGAGAAGGGGTTGCAGTCTGGCTATCCTCTCTGGGAGGATACACTTTTCTTCTCATTGTCTCTTTCTGTTTTTCCAGTGAGTTCACGTACACTATGACAAAAAAAAAAAAAAAAAAAAGAGAGCGCTATGCAATTTGAATGGCCAGTGAACTTGTTTATATCTCACCCTGAAAGCTAAGAGCTTGATCATTCCCTTAAAAAATATAGTTGTGCTTACCCTTAAGCTATTGTTCTCAACCCAAGACCTCAGAGAAGCCTTCATATGTCTTATGAGGAACAAGTATATGTAACTTTCTGAATTAAGGGGGAGGAGGACTGGTTTAAAAATGCTTAGACACTGCCCAACTGCTCTGGGCTGAAAATAACAAACAATGCTTCGGCTGAGTCAATGTCTCTTTCCAAGGTAGAATGAGAATTAGAACTAGAAAACCTGTCAAATTCCCAGGACAAAGGTCTTTTGGGGAGTCCTGGGATCTTTAGAAAATCTGATGTAAAATCTGTTTACCAGAAAACATACAGACATTTTTTCCAACGTCAAGGGATTGCAGTGTTTCCAGATGTCCATCTGTCTGTGCATGTGAGGGTAAAGACCCCTGAGGAAGGCAGAAGCAGCTACTGTTGCAACTGCCAGACTGGTGGGTTTTGAAAATAACAAGAGCAAAGGCAACTTTCAGGGACTGGATGCAATCTTCTAGAGACTGAGGGAGCCCTCCAGCAGCTTCATCACATCATCAGTGAGGAACTGAGAAAGTGGCTGCCAGAAGCTAAAAGCATTTTGGGACGCTACGCCAGAGACAAACAGACATGGAGCCACGTGAAGCAAGCCAGAAGTAGAGGTTCAAAGCAGTGCTTCCCTGCTCTGATGATCTGTTTAAATGGGGTTGCCTTGGGACAGAGTTCTAGGCACATGAATGGGAATGAATCATCTCACATTCCCTCTTGAAGCTCTCTCCTTGAAGAGAGTACAAATCTTTAAAACTGATATTTTTATAGTCTAGCATAGCTCCTGTTAACAGTCTCATGAAAAAATGGAATAGGTGACTACTAGGGTTCTCCAAAAAAACCACAGAAACAAAATGTGTTAATGTATATTTATATACATACAGTAATATAGTCATATATATACATTATATATATTTATATAAAAATATATCTAAATATATGTATAAATATGTATAAGGGGATATGAATATAAGAGGACTTCAAAATGCTCATAGAAAAATGGATTGAAAGTATCCACTTATTTTGGTACAAAAGTTTTTTGAAATGTATACATAGCTTTTCCATAATACATATTTTCCATTAATTTTTTGAAGGCTCCCTCATATACATGAAAAGATTTGTCGGGACCAGCAGTTAGCATAATGGCTATGTCGCTGGACTCCCATGTAGTCGACTGTGGTTCGAGTTCCAGACCCGGTGGCTTAAACACACTGGGCGCCTGTGCATGTGTGCCCAAGATCCCAAGAGAAGAATGGAGGAAAAGGGATTGCTGAGTGGCCATCCCCCCTGGGAGGGGTGATTTCTCGCTTTCTGTCTCTCTGTCTCCCTCTGTCCTTCTGGCGAGCGCATGCACCCTATAGTGAAAACCTCTCAAAAAAAAAAAAAAAAAAAAAAAAAGAAAAGAAAAAAAAAAAGATTTGTCACAAGGAAGTAGTTCATGTAGTGATGGATGCTGAGAAGTCTCCAGATCTCTAGTCAGCAAGCTAGGGCCCCAGAAGAGATGATCAGAAATAGTTCTAGCTTAAGTCTAAGGGCAGAAGAGGACTCATAGCCCAACTCAAAGACAGGCAGAAGGAGTGAATTCTACCTTACTTAGTAGCTTTGTTGTGTTATTCAGCCCTTAAATAGACTGGGTGATTTCCACCCATACCGAGGAAGGCGATCTGCTTTACTCAGTCTACACATTAAAATGTTACTTGCACTCGGAAATACCTTTGTAGATAGCAACAACACGAATAACATCTAGCCAAATATGTGGGTACCCAGTAGCCCAGTTAAGTTGAAACATAAATTAACCATCACAGTGACCGCAAGCACAAGGGTGACAAAGAAAAACATTAAAGGAACACAACCACAAACAAGAGAAGAACACAAAAAAGGGCTCAGATACTATTGCTATTATAAATACAGTTAAGAGAAGTAATCAAGGCTTATTGATATTATGCTGCTCTTCTCTACACTGAGCAAACTAAAACAGCCCGAAAGTATGCTATTTCTCAGATATTTTTCCAAAATACAAGTGAAAATGTTTCCTTTTTGTATTTCTTAAGGTATGTACTAAATGTCTATCAAGACATTTGGGTCTTAAACTGGGTCAGCTATGTGGGAGTCCAGCAATGTAATCATTATTCCATCTGCTGGTCCCCTGTTGCTCTGATTTTAAAATGAGATTAAGGGTGATTCTGGAAAAGTACCTAATGTTTAGCCAGTTAATAATGTACCTATTAGGGATTTTATAGTATTTGATAGTCTTCTCATTTAACGATGAGTTCCAGGCACCAGAATTTGGTAAACTGGTATTCTCCTTTCTAATGAGGAGAAATCATTTCAGTGACAGACGTAATCACAAACATGGGTAAACTAAACCATGGTATATTTTATTTTAGATATTCTGTATGTTTAATTTTGTCTTTTACATCAAATATCCCTATGTTCAACTGATGCACACAAATTTCTTCATAATTTCATATCAACTACATAATGGGAAGAAATTCAGACCCTAAAGCCCTACCTAATGTTTGGCTATTCATTTAAAAGGAATTGTAGATAATCCATGAAGTAAATATATCTCATGCAGTTAATTGAAAACTGGATATTCACAGTAAATCCCATGGGAACAAAGGGGAACACAAAAACGCTCATCCCTTTTACTCTGGACTTCCTCACTAACATCTCTTTAATGTAATTCTAATACACTTTGGCCCACTGCCACCTAAGACCTTAAAAGCAGAGACAAGACTTTTTTTTCTTTTTCTTTTTCTTTTTTTTTCTTTTTAGTTTTTAGTTTTATCTTTTAAGAGATTTTTGCTATAGAGCATGTGAGCTCACCAGAGAGACAGAGAAAGACAGTCAGAAAGCGAGAAATCATCCCCTGGGGGATGGCCATGCTGCAACCCCTTCTCCTTCATTCTCCTCTTGGAATCTTGGGCACGCACGCACATGTGCCTGGTGTGAGTTTCAAGCTGTTGGGTCTGAGACTCTAATTGTGATCTAGAGAAGTCCAGTGGTGTGGGAGTCCAGCAATGTAATAATTATGCTATTGGCTGGTTCCAGGACTTATTTTTTAAATAATGGCTTAAGGAAAATCCTCCGAGTTCCTTTTCTGTTAGGTCCAGAAATCTAGATAAAGAGGAAAAAAAGATTTTCATATCTAATAATCAAATTTATTTTAATTAACTTTCACAATATATATCTTCATAGATAATTATTTATTGAAAACATCTCTACTTTGAAGGCTGGTTAAACTGCAGACATGTTCAGGTGTGCAGAAAGCATAAGTGTAAACTATAGGTTAAGGGATATACTGAAATGATGTGCAAAATATGCTTTTTTGTTTTGGAGAGGTTTTTGCTACAGATAAACAGAGAAACAGATAGAAATCACCCCCGAGGGGGAATGGCCACTCTGCAATCCCTTCTCCTCCATTTTCCCCTCGGGATCTTGGGCACGCATGCACATGCACCTGGCGTGAGTTTAAGCCACCGGGTCCAGGACTCGAACTGCAGTTGACTACACAGGAGTTCAGCAACATAGCCATCACGCCAACTGCTGGTCCCTGCAAAACATGCCTTTTAAGCACAATCCTTGTGCTTTCTTCCCCAACCTCTTAATTCCTCTGTTTTGTTATCCTAACCTGTTTCCCCCTTCTTTTCCGTTTTAGCTTGACTCCGATTTTTCAGCTATGATGTTTTCTTTCCCAGGTAATCACCCATACTGCCCCTTCTTGTCTTGACATCCTTTGAGGGAATTCGCTGTTTCCCCAAGTTTTATTCCTCAAAATCCCATTCCTCCCAAGTTTCCCTTTCTGATTTTCACATATCCTCAGGTTCATGCTTCTTCAAGTTCCCTGTCATTGGGGACTTGTCTAATTCTACCTGAATTATGACCCTGCACACAGACTTCTTGAGACTCATTTTTCAGATGATAGTGTCTTAACTACTGATGAGGTGAACTCAAGAACGGGAGGCCAGAAAGTAATGGAACACAAAGGCAGAAAGACAATTAATGGCAAGTTGATTCACTACTGGCTGTGCACATCAGGGCAGGGGAGCTGGTAATAGGTCATAAGTACAGAAATCACTTTGACAGTGGAACAGCCACCATGACTGAAGGCTGGGCCCTGTCTGTGCCTGGCGCCAGGTCTGTGGCACCAATTTATATCTCCCTTTAAGGCCCCTGGCTACTGATATAATCACTGATGTAGAGTGTGCAGTGTCAACCATAATTAACACCCAAGTTCACCTTCTGATTCTAGGAACCAGATTATTGACTCATAAGAGTTTTTCTCCCCAAAAGGTTAAAAAGAACTCTGTTTAAAGCAATATTATCTATAAAACCCTGAATATTAGGGCCAGAAAGAGGACAATATGAATTGAATGATTTTTAACTCAAAGACAACAATCAATCTGAGACAAAAATATCAATTCAAATCTTCCCAGAAGTGACTCCATCTAATTGAAAAGCTCAAGGGGGTGGAAAAAAAATTTCAGATCTGTAGAAGGACTAAGGATTGTGAATTTTTTATACATGAATCACTGTTACTGAGTGTAGTTTTCTGTTTCTTAATCTAAAGAGAATTTTGGAGAATAAAGCAGTGACTAAGAAAAAACTGGGATTGCAAAGCAGGCATTGTATCAGTGGCAGAATTCCAGGATGAGAGTGGAAAATAACACTGTAACTGATGACAAAGTCAGATTGTTTTTCCATCAAATTTCTCTTTCATGGGATCTGTCAATCAAGTAAACTCTATTAATTTTTTTAAAAGTTATATGCCCTCTAAGAGTCCAGTCCCTCTAACACTTATCTTTTTCAGTGTATCAAATATTAGTCTTGTATATCTGGAGAAAATGGAACTCCCCTAACATAACGTGAAGTACAATATTATATGAAATGACTTTTAGCAAGCTCTCCCTAAATTTAAGGAAATTTAAAAAATGATCTTACAGAATGTATACATACACATATTCATGTTTTCAAAAGCGATAACCCTAAATGTAAGGAATTTCAAAGATACAATATAATATGACTAATCTGAGATCCTTACAGTTTCAGGTCTTTGGAGTTGCCCTTTTCTTTAATACCCAAGTTAAACTCTTTCAACTTTCCCTCATATATGATTGCAGATCTACATGTCCCTTGGCAAAGTCTCCTTTCTTGATTTTCTTGATTTTACTGAAAACCCTGGGCATTCTTGCACATGCCATTGACCAGTCTTAAGTATCACTACTCATTTATTGCTTTTTTTTTTTTTTTTTGAGATAGTGTCATACTGTGATGATCCCCCGTCTCAACCTTCCTAGTAGCTGAAACCATAGACCCTCACCACCACACCCAGCTCTTTCAGACATGGTCTCACTATGTCGTCCCACTGGCACAAGTTCGTGATTCTCTTGCTTCAGGGTCTTGAGTTGCTGGGATTATAGGTGCAGGTCATCACACCAGCCTGTAGGTTGGACTAGAAATCAAAACTGGGCCTCCCATATGTCCTCAGTTTGTACAGCGTGGCATTTTAACAGTGCGCACTATCAAGGCGGGGCCTCCTTTCTGGCTCTTTCACAAGCTACTTTGTTGCTGGCCAACTCACATAATTCAGCAACTGATAGCCTCCCTTGGAAGAAGGCTGCTACCTTCCTATTAGCCTCAGAAGGGCAACCAATTACATTTATATCAGGAGCTCAGTACCATTGCTGTCAAAGAATTACCTCATAATTTCCCTCAGTAAACTCCAATTCAGGCTTCAATGCTTAATAAAGCTTAATTGAAATTTAAGTAGAAGAATTATAACAAGGAAAAGAAAACTTAAGGTCAGATGTTACCAGTACTCCTAAAAGTCATGTTCCATATCCTTTCATGAGAAATTCCCTATTGACATCTTTATCACTTTGTCTTGGATGCATCAGCATGGGGCTGATTTGGAGGGCTGAGTCTCAGAGCTCTGCAAATGAAGGTTTTCTACTCTGTCTCTTGTCATCCCATAGTGACCCTTGTCTTCTGGCTATCTCTACTACCATCCAGAGAGAGCAAAGAGGAAGGTGGCTCAATCAATCTCTCAAAATTCTCTGCACAAGTTGATTAATACTGTCCTTTTACTATTTAACATAGTATATTTTTATCCACTGTGCAAACCTGGATTTAAACTTTTTATAAGAGTGATTTTTCCAAACAGAAGGAGAGTTTCCATCCCACAAAAACTGAATTCTGCTTTCTCCATCTTCCCCCCAACATAGAATTCATAAATACAGTTGAATTTTTTTAAGAGAGGGATATTTTTGCTATAGGGCACCTGCACTTGTCAGAGAGACAGACAAAGAGACAGAAAGTGAGAAATCACCCACTGAAATCCCTTCTCCTCCATTCTCTTGTTGGGATTTTGGGCATGTACGCATATGTACCTGGAGTGAGTTTTAAGCCGCCGAGTCAGGGATTTGAACTGTAATGAAACATATGGGAGCCCAGAGACGTAACCATTACATTATCTGGTTGTCCAATATAGTCAAATTTTTAAAATGTCATCCTACTGTGTATGTATTTTTAAAAGTTTAATTATCTCTTTCTTAATGAGAGAGGGTGAGAGAGTGAGAAAGAGAGCACTCCCAAAGGGGCCTGATGCCATGACCCACTCCTAGTCTTCATTCAGCCCCAGATCATGGGCAAGTGTGTGCTTGATGCACTCAGGACGGTCTCTGGACTAGAACTGGGAAGCTTCCCATGTATGAATACTAGAAAGAGTGTCTCATTTTACCACTTTACAACTGTCTGCACATGTACTAAATCACTGCAACCTACGGGAAAGTGCTACTGGGGCTCGATTGTGATATGGGTATTTTGGAAGGAGATAAAAAGAGAGTAAAGGAGGGACAGAGAAAGAGAAGGGGACAGTTTTAGGACTAGAAAAAAAGGGAACGTAGCAAATGAGAGACACAATGTCTTGCAAAATACAACTGGGACTTTAATATGTTACATATATTACATACCATTAGGAAATTTCACAGGATACTATTTGTGTGTGGTTGTTTTCATTGGGGTTATAATATACCAAGCTGTGCTGAATTCTGTAGGGTATTGTACATAACAGTAAAACCACATTTTTATGTCCTTATCCATTGTAATTTTAAACAAATAAATTCTCATGGAATTCTCCTTACATATCTGTCAAATTATATACTTTTTACAATGATAAAGTTACATGCTTGTTCCTCTCACTAGACTGGACTTTTCTGGGAATACAATCACATCAACTCTGAAAAAAGAAAAGAGAAATGAAAGAAAGAAGAGAGGACTGGAGGGGAGGGGTTCAGAGGGGAGGGAATGGAAGGGGAGTGGGAAAAAGAAGCAGAGAAAGAAAGAAGATAGGAGTTTCTGTATAGTGGAATACCAAAAGTATAGGAAATTCTCCTCCTCCTCCTTTTTTTTTTCCTTTTTTTTTTTTAGGTTAGAATCAGAGCAAAGGCCAGAAGAAGAGAAGATCCCTGTCCTAACATTCTTCAGCTGCTGGCTCCAGCTTCCTGACATTGGGGCATAACTCCAAGGCCATTTCACCTGGCTAACCCTGTTCACTGTGTCACGAGTAGATGGGGGATCTGGTGCACAGTGCCAGAATGGGAGCAGAGCAACCTGCACGTGTGTGTCCTAATTATTCAGTTACTATACTTAGAAAGAAGGTGACAGTAAAGTATCACAGCCACACTGAAGGCAACTTTGTATTTCCATGACCTTGGAGTGAAGGAATAGACCTTCTGCATGCTTACAGGACTTGTTCTCTTCCCCATGCCTCCTCCACCAACCCCATCTCTTGCCCTAGCCAGTTCAGACACTCCACATCTGAATATATACAAATGAGGATGAGGCAGGAGAAGCTGTCAGGATTGCTGTGCTCTTGCCACACTGGCAAAGATCCTGTCATGACTCACACCCGTGACAAGAGATCTCATTGGTGATAAGCACCCAAGGGTTTGATAAACTCAGACGAAGAAAGTTTAAAACTGGGGTAGTTTACTTTCAACAAACACAACTTTGTTAAAGGGTTCCTTTTTCTTGGTAGGACCAGGCACAAATGTAAACATGATAACGAGAAGATTGATTCCGGTGCTAGGTCACATTTACAATCATCCAAATCATAGAATCCTAGAACTGAATGGAATGAGTCAGAGAGAACAAGCAATCTATCTAAGGCCACACAAATCCTAGGTGTGAAGATTAAAACTCAGTCCCCCAGATTCCCAAGTGAGTACGCATTTATATATACTAGTGATTTTCAAATGTTGCTATGCATAAGACCCACCCACAGTGTTCCAGAGAAGTGCAAGCTCCTAGGTCTCATCCTCAGAGAATAAAGAGTGAAGCCTGAGGGGGACCAGCAGTTAGCGTAATGGCTATGTCGCTGGACTCCCACGTAGTCAACCACAGTTCGCGTCCCGGACCCGGTGGCTTAAAACTCACGCTGGGCGCGTGTGCGTGCGTGCCCAAGATCCCGAGAGGAGAATGGAGGAGAAGGGATGCGGCGTGGCCATCCCCCTGGGGGGTGATTTCTTGCTTTCTATCTCTCTGTCTCTCTCTGTCTGTCTGGCGAGCGCACGTGCCCTATAGCAAAAAACCTCTCCAAAAAAAAAAAAAAAAGAGCAGTTCTACTTTTACTTTTTCATTAATCTCACTCCTCACCAACTGCAAACTGTTGGGTGTGTGGCTTTCAGGTTTTTCTACACAATTCCATGTAAAGTGTGTGTACACAAATGTGAATACATTTTGCCCTTTTACATTTGAAATGTTCCTATGAAAGGAACAAGAGAGCCCAGACTTGTGGCATAGTCAATAACAAACTGATCTGCAGTGCTGGAATCCACATGCAGCCATAGGTTCAGATCCCATGTCAGTGTGAAAACATTTTGGGCACATGCATACATGTCCAAGATCCTGACAAGCTGGAGAGCTGGAGAAAGGGGACAATGACGTGGCAAGACCCTGCTGAAGATGCTCCCATCTCTCTCTCCTGTAGTGCACACACACATGCTCTCCATTACGAATGAAGTAAACTTTATGAAAACAGTTCAAGGTTGTTTTTCATAATATAGAGAGCAGAGAATACTGTCACCAGTACAGAAGTGATCAAGCTTAAGTCAAGGACACTTCAGAATGTATGACTATTACTGCTAACAGCAGCATCTACTCTTGAACTTTTTAGAAATGAATACTTCCTGGACTTTACATATCTCCTGAAATACATTTTGGTCAGTATGTGATGTTCATCAGCAGAAAAAAACTATCTGTGAGGGTGCTAAAGGAAGAGGAAAGGGCTGGCAGTCACATCGTGTAAACGCGTGAATACAATTATAGAGTCCTCACCCGAACACAAGGTGCTAAATTAATTCACATCATTGGAAGCTCTGCGTGACTGAGAATCTACTTCAGTGAGAAGGACTGGATTGGGTGGGGCCACGGGTGCAAAGGAGGATGCTGTTATACATTCATATAAAATGGACGACTCTCACCCTCTTTTCTTGCCTCCCAAACCCCACCATCCCGTGGTCACTTTCAGCACTCCACTGAAAGGTTACCCAGTGAGTATTCATTCTCTGTCTTTGCCAGTTCCTCTTTAATGTCTATTGACTTCAGAGTTCCATACTACAAGCAGTAAATTCTTTTGTGCTTCGTCTGTACCCTCCATCTGACGGAGCTGACAAAAATCTCAGAGTCTCAGCAATGACTCCCAAATCTGAATCTACAACACCATTTTACACTGAGCTCAAGTCCACCTTCTACATAGCCTCCAGCAACCTAAACATGGCTGGTCTACCAGCAACTGAGCATCTCCCTCTCCTCCATCATGCATGTTTTCTCTACTCCAAGGATTACTCATATCAGTTAAGTATAAAATATTAGTCAACCCTATTAGAAACTTCATTGCCATTCCTCACTCTTCCCTTTACCTTACTCTTCATTCATCAAATCCTAAAGAGTCTACTTCTAAAATATAACATTTATTTATGCAACCCTCTATGAGATCTCCCCCCCCCAGTGACCAATCCCAAACATTTTGCCACAAACATGTTCATGATTCTATAATATATAACATATAACTTCTTCAGTATGTTAAGCAAAGTCTTATTCTCTGTCCCTTTATGCCTTGCTATGCCTCTTCACCACCTCTTTAAAGGCAGTGACATCTTCCTCTTTTCTTCTACTACACATCCATCTCATCAGAAAACCTTTTCTCACATTCATTAATATTCTTTCAGCTTCACATATAAACAAGCATCCAGGACAATGAGTCATTAAAACATACATCATTTCCAAAGCCTAATCTCCATACTAAATCTACTAAACTGGGAACTTTGAACCAACTTCCAACATGCAGTGTGCAATGCCGTGTACACGAAAGTTTCTCAACAAATGCTTGTTGTTGAATTAATGAAACATAATTCTAATAAATCATAACCTTATGTAGAAATGATCTTTATCTTATTTCTTGTTAAACTCAAAAAATAAATTTAAAAAATTAAGAATTTCTTGTTAAATTAGCAAATGTGAAGTTACAGGCTTGAACCCTACTATAGGATCTTAACCCTACCATTTATAACTTATTCATTTATTCTTTTATTCATGCATATATTCAGTAATTATTAAGTATCTACTGTGTTCCAGGCATGACCTTAGGTGTTAAGGATAGAACAGTGAGCGAGATGAACACCAGTTAACTTCAATGCCATTCCTCACTCTTTGCATACTAGTAATAAAAATAGACAATGGGCAAAAACTGATATATAAGTAGATTATATCTTACTCTAGACAGTGACAAGTCTTAGGGAGGAAAATAAAGCACAAAAGGCAATAGAGAGTACTGGGGGCATGGTTGGAGGTGTAGTCTATATAGAGCAGTCAAGGAATAGCTTAGGATGTCATAAATACAGTTTGTACTCCAAGGATAGCTTTGTATAAAGTTCAGAGAAAGTAGGAACTGAACCCACTTTTTTTTTCAACTCCTTCTAAGAAAATAAAAATTGGGCAAATAAACAGTACATAATGGTTTTAAATCCCAAATGGCTTGCATCTTGAGTCTGCATGCTGTAGATTCATAAGAGATATAAATAGGCATAAATGTTGTCAACCAAAGGGTGCAGTCATAAGTGTACATGTCTCTCAGGAAACTCTCAGAACTTTACAAGAAAGAGAAACTTTGAAGCCCTAGGGCCTTGAGGAGAACTCAGAAGAGGCTCGGGTAAATTATCAAGGATAGGTTTGAGCCTGAACTCTGCTGTCAAGCTGAGGAAGGTTTGGTAGCATGGAAAAGCAGAAGTAGTCTAGGTTTAAGAGTTTTGGAATGAGAAAAGAAATGGATAGTAGGATTGAGAAATGTGCTTTTTAATTTATATAATAATATGTATGTAATATATATTATGTATATAATACATATATTTAGTTCGCTAGAGTGTGTATATGCTTACTAGTGATAGAAAGAGAGGGAAAGTGAGAAAGAACCTTCCGTGTGTAATGGCCACACCATAATTCCTTTTCTTCCATCTCTCTCTCCTTTCAAGATTTTGGGCACACATGCACATGTACCTGGCATATTTTTCAAGCCACTGGGTCCAAAACTTTAACAGCATAGTCAGCCATGTGAGATCCAGCTGCCTTAATCATTAATACCACCAGTTGGCCCTTAAGTTAATATTTTAAATTTTTACTTATCTTCTTTTCCTCTACATAGGAGAAACAAAACCCAATTATATACTAGTTCCAATTCCACGAATTCCAATATTTTTCTCATAATTAACTTAGTATGTACCATTTTTTTTCAAATTAGCGCAACAATTTTTATGGTGTAAAGGTGGCATGAAAATCTAGAAAACACTATTTCTGGAATTCTTAGTCACAACAAACAAAAGTCATTTGAGAGCAAAGAGAGTTTTTAAAAATTCTTTAACAAAGTTTGGATCCTTCAAATACCATATTTAATTATTATATTGACATCCTGGAGGGCTCACCTGCACTTTTCTTTCCAAATAAACAATTGACAAAAATTATTAATGTGAGTAGCATTACTAAAGCTGTATTCAAAGGCTTACAAAGGAATTGGCATTCTAGTGACAGTCATTTTGAAAGGATTTAGTAGGTGATGAGAACTACTGTCATTGGGTCATTTTAAAATGCTTACAACTATTATTTAGGACTTAGATTTTTTCTGGAAACAAAACAATGTTAAATAAGAGTCACGGCCAGCTGTGTTGGCATAGCAGGAATGCAACACTCAGGATACTAAAGCCCGAGTCCGGAGTCCAGGTCTCCCAGTGTATTTCAGTCACCCATGATCCTGGTTGGCTGGGGCTTTGTAGCCTAAAGACCCTGTTGGAAGTGCTTGTTTCCCCCTCCTTTTCTCTTCCTTTCCATCTCTCTCTGCCCTCTCTCTCTTTTTCTCTCTATGAAGAAGCAAAAGTAAATAAATAAACATATAAAGAAGAGTTATATGATAAATTCACAGATTTAAAAGCTGAAGCTTTCCATTCTAGACTGTAAGCTAAAGAGTACTCTCATAATATCATATTCGTGAATTATGTCGCTGGAATGATGGATGGCTCCAAGCAAGGCAGAACATTTATGAAGGGGAAAGAGAGAGAGAGATTTGTACTAGCTAGCTCTTTCCTGAAGCTAGTTGGAAACGGGCAACTCACTACCACACTGTAAGAAGTGCTTTCTTTAAGTGACTACCTTTAACTATTTTATGCCTTCCAAGTTGTAGGCCTGAGAACAAAGCATCTGATCAAAGACAGGAACCAAGATCCTACTAATGACACGGAAGACAGCGTATCTACTTAGGAGAAGATGACAGGACTGCCATGTGATGCATAGTGGGCCCTTGTTCCCATGCTGGGGACACTCCCACTTGCTTCTACCTGCCTCTGATTTATCTCCACAGATACTAATTCTGGTCTTTAACAGAAAGAACAGAGAGGCTATGACTCTAACAATTTTCAATAACATGGTTAGCTTTTTTTTTTTTTTACTTAGGACTCTGTTACGCATCACCCAGATGCTTTCCCTGGATTCAGATAACTTCTCACACAGTATCTTTGCCTAAATTCCTAAGCCTTACTCCATTACCACTGCCTGAATTACGGTTGAGCACAGTAAATAGAAAAATTCACATTCTAAAATGTTCCAAAATCTTGAACATCTTGAGTACTACATGACACTGCAAATAAAAAAAATTCATACCTGATTGTATGTGATGGGGCATAGTTCAATTGCAATATCAAAACGTGGCATGAAATTATTTTCAGGCTATGTATATAAGGTGTCCATTAAACAAATAAATTTTGTGTTTAGACCTGGATCCCATCATCAAGATAGCTCATTATGTATATACAAATATTCCTAAATCCAAAAATCTCCAAGTCCAAAACACTTCGGTCCCCAGCATTTTGCATAAGGGATACTCAACCTGTATAAATCTTTATGGTTGTAACTAGTAGCATGCTGGGGTTAACTCACACTAGCTGAGTCAAGACAAGAATGGATTGTTAACATTTCAAAACATTTGTGAGCCTGTATATTTCATTTTGGTAGCTTAAAATTGATCATGGTAGATGTGTTTACACCAGATTACAAATCAGGGCATTCTTTTCTCTCCTCATCTCCAGATAGCTGCACACTCCTGCCCAAAAGGTTGTGAAGGATTTATGAGCTTACCTCTGCAGGCTCAACTTGCAGAATGTGCATGCTGATACTTTACCTAATTTCTACAGACCCTTCATCGCACCCACCTGAACCCTTCCTTGTCTGGTAGGTTTCTCGTCCTGCCCCTTTAAGTTACTTTATTTGCTGCTGTCTTTGTCTTAATACTTCCCATATGCTGGCAAAAGCTGCTTCAGCAGGGGGTGATAAGTATCCCCTTCGTTCAAAGTATAAGGTCAGTGTATGTGCAAACCTGAATGTACACTCGAGAGCTCTTCAACCACCTTATCCTATTTCTAATGAATAACTGCTCTTTTGTGGCATCCCTAATAAAGACGACATGCCAACTGCTTCATAAAACTTCCCTTGGCAAGGTAGTTGACCATTTCATGGAGGAAAACTTTTTTTTTTTTTTTTTTTTTTTTTTTTTTTTTTGGAGAGGTTTTTGCTATAGGGCTTGTGTGCTCTCCAGAGAGACAGAAAGCAAGAAATCATCCCCCAGGGAGGATGGCCACACCACAATCCCTTCTCCTCCATTCTCCTTTTGGGATGTTGGGCACACATGCATATGTGCCCGGCCTGAGTTTAAGCCATTGGGTCCAGCACTCGAACCAGAGTCGACTACATGGGAGTCCAGCGACATAGCCATCACGCCAACTGCTGGTCCCGAGGAAAACTATTTTCTAATGAATGTTAAAGTGGCAGAATCTGACAAAAGCAGCAATCATATCCTACACAGGTGGCAATGCCCAGATGACACCACAGTACGTAGTAGAGGAAACTAGAACTGAAGGGGGATGGGATAACAAATGCCTACATGAACCAGCACATAAAGCTGTTAGATAAACACGTGTGAGACTCCTTTTGGGTTCCCAAGAATGCTCAGAAAGTGACTTTGAATGGTTTTTGTGTCTTCTATCATTGAAAAGATGGGGTGAAAACAAAAAACACAACAGGAAAAATACATTACAAGTGAAAAATAAACTATCATAGATAAAACTTGATTATTATTTTCAACTTTTTGGGATTAAGAGTATTAAATCAAACTTTAAGAAGGAGCTAAAAATTAAAACTGTTTTCTCATTTAATTATTCATCAAGTATTTATTAATTTAAAAAATCTCATTACTAGCTGGGCTTAGAATTTGTGGTATAATACTGAGCTTTGTTTTGTTGCCTCTATCTGCTGTGTGAATTTTGAAGAAATGGCCACAGCAAAAAGCAAAATACCCTGTTCATAAAATTTTGTATTCATGATGCATCTACATAATAAAAAAATAAATTCATTTACAAATGCATTTTCAAATATCAAGACAAAAAATAAATTTTTCGAATAGACAAGAATAAAAAGTTGTATAACAAGAACTTTAGGTAAAATATTAAGAATGAGAGGGGAAAAGATGCAGTATTGAGACTGCATTAGAAGATTTTGTTTTGGCCATGAGTAAAATATGTGCATTTTTTTTTTCTATTTCTTTAAGGTGTTTACCATAGGGCATGTGTGCTCACCAGAAAGAGACAGAGAGAGACAGAGAGGAAAAGTGAGAAGTTACTACCCAGAAGGGATGGCCACAACACAATCCCCTCTTTTCCTTTCTTCTCCTAGGACTTTGGACACACGTGCACATGCACCCAGCATGATTTTTGAGTCACTGGGTCGACTCAAACCACAGTCAACCATTTAGGAATCCAGAGCCTTAGCCACATCACTTGCTAGCCCAATATGCGTACTATTTAAAAGTCAATCCTGTGGCTTTATTTTTATGCTGGTCATAGTTTTCAGTGATAGTAAGCAGGGTTATCTATCTAAAAATGCCATATGAAACTCAGTGGATTCCTTTATGATCAGGTGTTGTGGGTAATTTTATGTGTCCCTTTGACCATGGGTTACTCAAATTAAACATTATTTCTGGTTATGTCTGTGTGGGTGTTCCCAGATGAAATCAGCATTGGAATCAGTGGACTCAGAAACGTAGATTGCCCACTCCAATGTGGTGAACATCATCCAATCTACTGAGTGCCCAAAGAGAACAGAAAGTAGAAGAAAGGAGGACTTGTTCTTTTCCTTCATGCCTGCTTGAGCTCGGTGGGACATTGATCTTCTCCGGCCCTCAGGAGGAGAACCAGGTACCTCTGGCTTCTCAAGGCCTTTGGACTCAAACTAGAATTACATAACAGGTTTTCCTGGGTCTTCAGTTTGCACAGATTATGGGACTTAGCCTCTATGATCATGTGAGTCAATTCCTCATTATCTGTACACCCATGTAATCTGTTGGTTCTGTTTCAAAACAAACCGACACACCTATAGACAATGCCTTGGTTCTGTTTCTATAGAGAACCCTGACTAATACATGAGTAGTCCCCACCTGAGCCACAGAGAAATGTTAAATGAATTCTCATATATCCACAGCTTAAACCTGGGAAAATGTGGGTTATGTATTGAGCTAGAGGAGGAAATATATCTGAATGACTGGTTCTCTAAGAGGACATTTTAGAACACACTTGGTAACAATTTAAGATGGACCATTCATAGTTCATTATTCTATGTTTAGATTTTTATTTTCTCTGACCTAACACAAACAATTTCAAAATAAACCTACACAAATGTAGGTACATTTTTCAGCTTTTTAACTGCATTTATATAAAGCAAAGCATGCACCAAGTAAGATGTCCCATTATAATCCTTGACAAAGGTGGAGAAAAAAGTATCACAAGAATAAAATCATCCTTGATTCTTTCATTTCTCATTTGAGTAGTCACCTAGTTTGGCCTAGTTTTTGTTTGTTTGTTTTTTCTTTGTTTATTTGTTTTTTTGTTTTGTTTTGTTTGTTTGTTTTTTGTTTGTTTTTTTACAGAGAGAAAGAGAGAGAGAGAGAAAGAGAAATGATTATCCATGACAGAATCACAGAATCTTACCATCCCATGATCTTCCTCCCAGTGGCCTGGCCAGCCAAGATCACAGACATGCCCAGGGTGTTCGAGTCAAACTGGAATCTAAGCCCCAGACTTTCCATATGGCTCCAGCAGCCACAGTCATGCCCTACTGCCTGCACCACTGTAGACCACTTTCTACTATGTTTAACAGTCATCTTTAGTGTTTCAATGCCCTCAAATTCAGGTCATTGTTACCTGCTGTCTGAAACTACTAATAAAATATCTACTTCTTGGTGCCAACAGGTAGCATAGCGGTTAAGGTGCTGGACTCCCACAGACCCAACAGTGGTTCGAGTCTCAGACTGGGTGGCTTGAAAATCACAGCACGCATATGTGCATGCACATATAAAATCCAGAAAAAAAACTGGAGGACAAGGACAACTCGCCCTGGGGAGGGGGTTGTCCTTTCTCTCTTTCCCTCTGTCTCTCTCTAGTGAGCGCATGCATCTGATAACAAGAGCCTGAAAAAAAAAAATGTACTTTCAGGCTCTATTTCCTTCCATTTCTCCTACATTCTACTTTCATAATTATTTTCCTCAGATGTAGATGTTGTCATGGCATAAATATTCTCCTTATCTTCAATATTTCCCTGTCACTTGCCAATGAACATCTAACTTCGTCGGAACAGTTTTTTGTGTTCTGATTTGATCTGATTTACCTTTCCAACTGTGCTCCAAGTACTGGCCCTCACGCAGTAATGCTCAAGCCAAGGTGAACTCTTCAAGATTTTCTACAGCTATCTGGCATCTCTGTTTTGCACATTCAGTTTTCTTGATCTAGAATGTTCTTCCTCCACATCAAATCTTTATATTCAAATTCTATCCTACCTTCAAGTGCCTTTGGAATAGCCTTTTCACCATCAAACATCTTTAGTCTTTCTCAGACACCATGATCCATAGGAAGGCAATAAATATTCAGATAAAACAATAATTTACTTCCAGCCTTTATATGTAATTCTTTTTAAACATTTAGCCCTTTCTGTTATGATTGTATGTATCTTAATGTCCTTATCTTATTTCAAACTTTCTCTCATTTTTACTTATCATTGCTCTGTCCCTAACTGTATCATAGTTATTCAAGCATTAACCTGAGGTCCTGTCAGTAAATCAGGATAGAAAAACCACCATCTATTTTGCTTTATTAAAGAGTGATTTATCAATTTTATTTATTATTTTCATGCTCACCAGAGACAGACAGACGGAGAGAGAAAGTGTGAAAGTAAGCCATCAGATCTGAGATTGAACAGCAGTCAACCATGTGAGAGTCCAGCACCTTAACCACCTCGCCACCTGCTGGCCCCAGAAAACCATAGTCTTTAGCAAGACAACAACTGAATGTTTCTGTAGCAATAAATTACAGCTGGCAATACCTGAATTGTTAAATTATGTATTATGATTTATATATATATAACCCCATGCTATGAGCATAAATTTATATTTATTGTTAAAATATAAAATTAACATAAAATCACTATAAAAATATTCAAACAGTACATACTTAGTATACATTGTTAGTATGCTGGTAAGTATAGAAACTTTCTAATATATAAATGGAAACTGAAATTTCCATCATACCATTCAACAGAGGCATAAATATTCTACTTAAAATCTTATAAAATGTACCACAGATTGCTATATATATCTTTACATTTTTAATATATTCATTTCATAGCTCTTACATATTTTTATTGGTTTTAAATATTTTGATATTAGCTTTAAACTTTTTGAGACATAATTTGTAAGTATTAATATATGTCTATATTCCTGAACCCATTAGTCTAATGGTTCATCATGCTTAAATTTTCCCATGTAATTATGTATCCCTCCCTCCCACTCTCCATCTGTGTCCCCAGGCAACTACTGATCTAGTTTTTGTCACTATAGATTAATTTGTATTTGTTAGAATTTTTAAGAAATGGAATGATATAATATGTGCTCTTTTTTATGTGGTTTCTATCACTCCTTATAATTATTTTGAGATTCATCCATGTTTTTGTATCATTAGTTGGGGTTCATTGCTGAGCAGTATTACATCATATAGATATATATGGTTTGGTTATCCATTTACCTGTTGAGAATTTGAGTTATTTTCATTGGTGAGAAATACAGAAATGAGGACATTCATGTACAAGTCTTTCTATAGCCACAGTTCTTTCATTGTACAGGGTCAATATAGAGGAGTGAAATCATGGAGTCATAATATGGAAGGGAAATATTTTAATGGAACCATAGATAGTTTATAAAGATTTTGCAATTAAATAAACTACCATATCTGCATGAAAAAGAATAACTAAGACCATACAACTAGTGACAAAAAGAACACAAAATTCATTTGGACTCCAAAAATGCAAAGTCTGAGAATTAACTCCTTTGAATTATTAATATCCTGTTCTCATTATTGATGTAATTTTGAATTTATGTAATTCTTTTTAGTTTGAAATATTCTTGTATTAAAGAACTGCTCAGATCAGCAAGTGGTGTGGTGATTAAGGTATTAGACTCTATACGGCCAACAGTGGTTCAACTCCCAGACCCGGCAGCCTGAAAAATCACTCTAGGTACATGTGCATGCATCCCCAAAATCCAGAGAAGAGAATAGAGAAGGAATAGAGAGATGGCCATCTCCCAGGAGAGATGATTTCTCACTTTCCCTCTCTTTGTGTCTCTGTGTCTCTCTGTCTCTCTTCAGTGAGTGCATGTGCCCTATGGCAAAAATCTAAACAATAAATAAATAAATAAAATAAAAGGGAAATATGGCCTGTGTGTGTGTGTGTGTGTGTGTGTGTGTGTGTATGTGTCCAAAATCCTGAGAGGAGAATAGAGCAGAAAGGATTGCAACATGGCCATCCCCCCTTGGGAGTGATTTTTACTTTCTTTCTCTGGCCAGCACATGCATTCCATGGCAAAAATATGAAAAGCAGAAAAAAAAAAAAAGAATTGCTCAAGAAGAAATTACTCATAACTTGATTAACTATTACAGTCATATCAGATCAGTGTTTAGTAAATGAATAAGATTCCTGGGCTCTGCTCCAAATCTACTGATTCAGGATATCCACAAGGTGGGATTTAAGACACTATAACAGTGTCTTAGGTAATTCTGTGTTCACAAAGTTTGGAAATATGATTTGATATAATCTCTAATTTTTGTTAATAAATAGAAAATTAGTCTAGAAGTAAATTTTAGATGGTTAATGACAATCAAATGAAGACTGCTAATTAACTTTTTACTATATTATGTTGGTTTCTGCTATAGTTTAAGAAAATAGATAAACCAATTTAATACTTATAAGGTATCTCCACAACAAAAACAATGGCTGTTCTAGGGACCAGCTGTTAGCGTAATGGCTATGTTGCTGGACTCCCACGTAGTTGACCGCAGTTCGAGTCCCGGACCCGGTGGCTTAAACTCACGCCGGGAGCCTGTGCGTGCGTGCCCAAGACCCCGAGAGGAGAATGGAGGAGAAGAGATTGCGGCGTGACCATCCCCCCTGGGGGGTGATTTCTCGCTTTCTATCTCTCTGTCTCTCTCTGTCTGGTGAGCGCAAGCGCCCTATAGCAAAAACCTCTCCAAAAAAAAAACCAATGGCTGTTCTATATGAAATCACAAACAGTATTTCATGAGCATGATAATACTTATTGTATAAGTAATTTTCAAGACATCAACCAAAAGTTTGAGCTATAGTAATACATATGAACATTCCAGTCAACAATAGACTGCATGTAAAACTGTGGTCCCATAATATTACAAAAGAGATGAAAAATTCTTTTCACTTAGCTCACATTACTCACATGTTTGTGGTCATGCTAGTGTAAACAAACCCATCCACTGCACTGCCAACTGTATAAAAAGTACAGCACATACATTAGGTTGTCATGAAAGGCACAACGTGTTTTTCTATTTAAAAATGTGTCAGGGGACCAGTAGTTAGCGTAATGGCTATGTCACTGGACTCCCACATAGTCGACTGCAGTTTGCATCCCAGACCTGGTGGCTTAAAACTCACGCCGGGAGCATTGTGCGTGCGTGCCCAAGATCCCGAGAGGAGAATGGAGGAGAAGGGATTGCGGCATGACCATCCCCCCTGGGGGGTGATTTCTCGCTTTCTGTCTCTCTGTCTCTCTCTGTCTGTCTGGCAAGTGCACACGCCCTATGGCAAAAAACCTCTCCAAAAAAAAAAAAAAAAATGTGTCATAGCTTTCCTGATGACCTAATAATTATGTACAGTAGTATGCAATGCTTGACAATGGTAATAAACTATTGTGCCACCAGTTTATGTATTTATTATACTTTTCCTGTGTGAGTTAAAGCAGTGTTTAGAAGAAAATTTATAAAATTTAATGTTCGCATTAGAAAAGAAAAATTAATTATCTTAATTTCTACCTTAGTAAACAACAATGAGACTGAATGGCAGAGCAGTAGTAAAATGGAATGTTCTAGGACCCTGACCTATATGAAAAGGTTCCAGGTTCATGTCCAGACACACTCATGCCCATGAACCAGGGCTGGCTAAAGTGGGATTGAACTGTAGTCCGAACCCTGTTGGGGGTGCCTTCTCTCTGTCTCTACCTGTCTTTCTCTTTCTCTCCATCTTCTTCACTCATAGAAGGAATAAATAAAAGAAGTTAAAACAACAACAACAAAACAAAAAATCTAATTAAACCCAGAGCAAACAAAAAGAAGACACAGATCAGAAATCAATGGAAATGAAACAAATAATATTTAAAAAATCAATAAAATCAAAAGGTAGTTTTTTTTTAAGAAATCAATCAAATTAATGAACCTCTGGCTAGTTACAGAATGCTATGGTTTAGATATTCCCCCCAAAACTCAGGTTGAAATTTAATTGCCATTATAACATTCAGAGGTAAAATCTTTAAAAGGTGATTAAGATATGAGGGTTCCACCCCCATAGGTGGAATCAGTACCATTGTGAAAAAAGACCCTTGCCAGACGCTAGCCCCTAGGTCTTAGCCTTCCTAGCCTCCAGAATTAGGAAATACATGTCTATTCTTTATATACACATAGGTGCACATGTTTGGATATAAATATTTGAACATATATGTATGGATGGGTATGTGTTGTTCTACCAAAACTAATTCAGGAATGCCAATTTTAAAAAATAAGAAATAGTATTATATTAGCAAAATTGATTGTTGTGAGTTTATAGAAATTTCTTTTTAATTGCCAGAAGGTGTATGTGCTTACCAGAGAAAGAGAAATGGAGAAAGCATCCCACAATGGGACATAGTCATGCTGCAATCCTTTCTCTTCCATTTCTTATTCTATCAGGATTTGGGCACACATACATACATTCCCAGTATATTTTTCAAGTTGCTGAGGCCAGAATTTGAACTGTGGTCGACCAAGTGGAATTTGACTCCCTTAACCATTAGGATATTAGGCTGGTCCACGAGCATTTTGAAGATGATGCAAGAAATTCCAAATCTGGAGGAGCTCTTCATTCTCTGTAGTTAAAAATTATTGTTGGGGACTGAAGTACATGTTTCACTCGCAAATTCAAATTGAAATTCTAACCCCCAGAACATGGCTATATTTGGAGATAAAACCTTCTGAGATAAGATTAGGTTAAACTGAAGCTGTTAGGATGGGCCCTAATTCAATCTGACTGGTTTCCTAAGAAGAGGAAATTCAATCTGACTGATTTCCTCTTAAGAAGAGGCAGCAAGAATGACCATCTGCAAGTCAAGAAGAGAAGGCTGCCAGCACTTTGATTTTGAACTTCCATCTTCCAGAACTGTGAGAAAAAATAAAGTTATGTTGTTTAAGCCACCCAGTTTATGGTGTTTTGTTACAGAAAATGTATATTATGAAAAAACATGCATGGATTTCTTAATTTTTTGCACTAAACTCATACTTTAATTACATTTTTGTACAAATTTTTCAAGTCTCCTTATATGGTAATTCAATGAACTATTTAAATGCATTAATTAAACATTTCTAATGTTTTTCTAAGTATTCTATCAAGAGTTTTCCACTCCAAGCATTTAAATAAAACAAAGAATGTCTTTTATTATTATTTTTTCTTAGATTCTTATGTTTTCCTGAATTTTCGTTCCATACTTGTGGTTCTCATGCACTCAATGTCTAAGGTCTTCCAGTCTTAGGTGCTTGGGATCTTCTTATGAAATAGTTTTGAGCCTATTCAAAGCATTTCTTATGACATCATTTTCTTAGAAAAAGCACAAGTATTATTTAAGATTAGAAGTTTTATTAGAATGTCAACCCACCCAAAATGTTTCATTTTTTTCCTTATTTACGAGAAAAAAGAGAGAGAATGAGAAGAGGAGGGAGAGAGAGAAGGGTTTCTGCTTCTGTTTCTTTCTTTCTTTTTTCTTTTCTTTTTTTTTTTTTTTTTTTTTTTTTGCCAGAAAGTATGTGTGCTCACTCACTGGAGAGAGACAAAGAGAGAGGGAAAGTGAGAAAGTACACCCAGTGGGAAATAGTCATACTGCAATCTCCTCTCTAATTCTGCCTCCTTTTGGGATTTTTGGCACGTATACACACATGCTGGGTGTGTTTCTCAAGCTTCCAGGTCTGGAACTTGAACCGAATATTCAGCTATGTGGGATCCAGCTGCCCTAACCACACACCATGGGCTGCCCTAGTTATAGATATTCTTGACAGGATCTCATCATTGCAATCCTTTGTACCAGTCTACTAGTTAGCTAGGATTGTAAGTATAAACCCAGCCTGTTTAGGTTGGTCTGAGAACCAAGTCTGGGCCTCCCATGTGGTCCCACTCTCATGCAGAGGTGCCCTAATTGCTTGCACAGCCACCATTGAGCCAACCTGAAGTGTAAATATTATCTTATTTATAATTTGTTTTTAAAAAAGGCTGTAGTATCAGCATGAGAGCATTTGATATTGGAGTTAATAATATGAGGCACTTCTGAACCTTGTAGGAGAATGAATACCCTTCCCACACAGCAGTCCTACTACTATCACATAATCACTACTCAAGCACAAGCTGGCAGGAGAAACAGCGATAACAACAAATACCTTTGTTTCGATTAAAGAAGGAAAAGTATGTGTGTGTATTTTATATATATATAAATGCTTTTTAAGGTTGCAACTATTTGTGTCTATTTGTGTTGTATATCAATTAAGAAAACAGATTGAAAATAAATCATTTATGAGTTGCATGGCCCTGGAAAAATTCCTTATTCAAAGACACTCTTTTCTCATCTACAGACCAGACTAATAAAATACTATCTCCAAAGAATTCAGAGGAGGGGATTAATAAAAAAACATACAATACTATATGGCATTGTAGCTGATAAATAGCAAGACTTCAAGAAAAGTTAGTAACTTTAAGCTTTCCTTACCATAAAGCTCAGACATCAGATTCCTCAAAGGCAAGGGCCATAGTTATCTCTGGAAAAGCACCATGGCTGGCATTGTAGGCTCTTATTTTGTTACTGTCATTTTTGTTATTTTGCTTTTGCTAGAGGGCATGTATGTTCCTTGGAGAAAGAAGCAGAGAAGGAGAGGAAGCAGCCCCCAATGAAGCAAGCCACACAGCAATTCCTTCTCGTCCATCACCCCTCCTTTTGAGATTTTGGGAATACACACCTACACGTC